>PITA01019044.1:0-38709 GCA_004023965.1 Spilogale gracilis | reverse complement strand
AGAAAGAAAGAAAGAAAGAAAGAAAGAAAGAAAGAAAGAAAGAAAGAAAGAAAGAAAGAAAGAGGGAGGGAGAAGGAAAGAAAGGTAGAGAGAGAGAGAGAAAGAAGGAAGTGGGGTAGGGAGGGAAGGAAGGAAGGAAGGAAGGAAAGAAAAGGCTGTATTCACTAACAAACAATAGCTACCCCTGGGAGTGGAGCTAAAACCTAAAATTTTCTATTTATTCCCTGAATGAGGATAAGAGTTAAGGAAAAGAGAACAGAAAAGCGTAGGAGTACCCTATAGCCTCAAAGTGGACAAAGTAGGAGGAAAGACCCCATGAAAACGTGATCAGCTTTAAGCCTCAGTTAAAACTATACAGATCGTCCCAGACTTAATGATAGTTTGACTTACAGGGGTTCAACTTACAATGGTTCGACTTTATGATGATGTGAAAGCCATATGCAATCAATAGAAACCATACTTCCACTGTTGAGCTTTTTCCAAGCGAGTGACACCTGGTATGGGACTATCTCTTGTGATGCTAGGCCGAGGCTGTCAGCCACAGCTCACGTCAGCCGTGTGACCAAAGGGTAAACAGCTGACCCCACGACTACTCCACACCCCTACAACCATGCTGTTTTTCATCTTCAGTACAGTATTCAACAAACTACATGAGATATTCACTAGCTTATTGTAAAATAGGCTGTGTTAGAAGATTTTTGCCCAACTGTAGGTGAATGTAGTTAAGTGTTCTGAGCAGTTCGTTAGGCTAGGCTCAACTATGATGTTCAGTAGTTTAAATGTATTAAATGCATTTTTGTTATGGTATTTTCAGCTCACAATGGGTTTATCAGGACGTAACCCCTTCATAAGTCCATCCATGAATGTCCATAAATATCCAGTTTAAATGGTGTTAATAAAGACTAGGGACATAATAGGTAAGTTCTCTATACCTAGCTGCCCAGGCCTCTACATTAGAGCTCTTACCTGGAAAAATGTATACTTCATTGTTCCAAAGGTTTGAACTATAATTTTCAGTAGCGGAGTCTCTAGACTTTCAAATCCATATTACGTAAAATATATGATGCTTCATAAAACATGAATAATGGGTGGGAGCTACTTTTCCACAATTCCATAGATCTTGCTAAGCAATAACCCTGCTCTCAGTTCCCATGTGATTTTTAAGACAGAGCTGCTGTTAGGGCTATAGTCTAATGTGACAGCTCCTAGTATTTCCTTTGTGTGAAACCAGCTGGACAAATCTGAAACTGTCCAGCACAAGGCTCCAAGTCAGCCTTGAGAGTTCATCAATAAGAGCAGACAAGGCTGCCATGCCTGGTGGATGAGTGAAGGACATCACAGCACAGCAAGGGAAAGGAAAGCGAAGTCCTAGTCTGTTCATCCACCTAGACCACACCAGGAAGCTATTCTGCCAGAAACTTTTCCCTTTTTTCTCTGAAAAGATCAGAGCTGACTGATTCCTCTTTCTTTAAGGATATCACATAGGAAGTACTCTTTTTTCCTATTAAAAGACAAAGACTCATTCACAGATAAATTACTTTCTTCTCTGACGACTGAAACAGTGATATAAAGGCAGAGATTCAGAATTCTTTTCAGACTGTTGTCAAATAATTATCAGAATTGTTTTTATTCAGAAATAGGACTATTTGATGCCAAAAATATTTTCTCCCCATTACAAGAACTTCCTTTAGACCCTTGATGTCAAGTCCCTGAAATTATCTGATGATAATAAAGAAAAACTTGTGCCTTAATCATACACAGCTATTGAATTCCCATGAGACAAACTACTTGTGAAATTGCAGGTACTTTTTCATCTAAATAGTGGCAAATCTCTCAACTAGTGCTGGTCAGCACTGTATGCATTACAAAGTTTCCTTTTGTGATAAGAATACCAAAAAAAAAAAAAAAAAAAAAAAGTGATGCTTCTGCCACTCCCATTCTAGGGGTGTTTTGCTTACTCTGCCTAAAAATAGAGAACTAGTTTTAGAAGTATTATTTGGAAAAGTTAGAAATGCAAAAACTTAAGAACTTCGAAAAATTCAAGTTTTGGCTGTGGACTACTAAATTTTCTGAAACAATACAGAAGGTAAATTGACCACAAAGTGATGGCAAAAGTGTGTGCTGTTTTGCTGTTGTAATTCATCTGTAAAATTCAAGAGGAAGGCGCCTTTGTCTACTTGTTTGGGTTGGGATTTGTTTGAATATAAGTATTTTACGAAGAGGTGGGAAAAAATGAAAAATGGAAGAGTTTCGGAGAAAATGCTATTTTAAGTGGATGTGAGTTATAACTACAAGCTGAAGTAAAGATATATAATTCCATATCATGATAAAGTGCATATTATGTAAATAATTAGACTCATTCTACTCAGTCTAAGTCCCAGATTCTGTTTATCAGTGACCTCACTTGGCTAAAGTAATGGGGAGTAGATGTTCTCATCTGCAGTGGCTCATTGGTTGGATGCATTGATAATGCATCACTTCATACAGAAACCCGGAAGAAAGGACTGAGATGATTCAATCTCACATGATTACTTATAAAAGACTGAACTGAATGTTTGGTTCTACCTAAAATTATATTTTAAACTACATAACGAATAAACTTCAACTTGATTAGTTAAGCAGAGAGATTAGGCCATCTTGCTCAGAGAGGGTATCTTTGTTCAATTCTGCCAGATATTGACTTATCCAACCCCAAATGTTCTCAGATTGATCCTATTAAAATCACATTAAAGCAAAGCTTTAAATGAAGAGGGAGGAGGGGAGACACAATCCGGATAAGGGAGAGATTCCACTGTAGGGGAAAGGAATCTGGGCGAGGCATCTGCATGCATGAATTCTGTTGACCTTGTCAGTAATGCGGATGAAAGTCAGTCGTGAGCAGACCAGGTGAACACCACATTGTTGCCATGCCTGAAAATGTGAAAATGTAAGCTTTACTCGATCTTTACAAATTGGTGTCCACTAGAGTATTGTGTTCTGCTTTTTTGCTTTTCCTAAGCATCCCCTTAAAGAACAGTAAAATGATGTGTTTTTGCAACTCTTCCGATGGCTTTTTCTCACGAAAATTGTATTCTCAGAAACATAAATGCCACTCTCTTCTAAAATCTTTATCTTCCTTAGTGTGTGACATATGAATATATTCTGAAAAGGCAAGTGGGTGGGTGAGGGGGGGGAGATGGGGAAAAGCAGCTGGGCTCCCACCACTATCTCCAGGGCTTGGTTCCTTGGACTTAAGGCCTCATTGTATGGGTACCACAGGACATGGTTTTTGCTATTCATATAAAACAGGTGTTTTTGCTTTTGTTGTTAGTGGTGGTTGTGGTAGTGGTTTTTGTGTGTATCAGAAGGTGGCTCTAGGAATGAGAGGTGTGTTAGAGCAATAGCAGAACCCAGAGGTCATTCACTATAGGACAAGATAACATCCCAGTCTTTTTTTCTCCTTTTTACCTCCACATGATAGGCATTCCACAGGCAATGCTTTAGGTGGGAATGTTTTAGGTAGACAATCAGCCAATTTTGAAGTCAGTGATTTGATGTAAAACAACATATGAAACACTGTACTTCAGTGTTAGTTATGAAAGTAATATATGCTATACTGAGTAATGATTAGGATATGGAAAGTTTTATCTTTAATATTTCCAATGGAAAAAAGATAATAAAGATAGTTTTATCTTTAATATTTCCTAGAGTTTTATGTTTTTTTCTGTCAAAACTTTAGGTTCAAAAAATGTACAACTAAAATTTATGGGAAAATCCATATAAATGGTGTTATTTTATTTGTATTTAATCAACATAGATATGTATTTTGGGGGGAGTGTTCAGGAAACAGTGACTAGAATAAAGTTTCAAGGAGAATGATATTTTACTCTTCAAAGTGTTTTTTAAATTATGATTTCCAACTTCTATCCACCTAAAATATTTTTCTCCCCAGTTATCACAATTATAGCATCTTCATTTCCATTCTGCTTGATTGAAGACAATTAGAGTTCATATTTACTTGTCCTTCTTTCCATCTCCTTCATACCCACGGTTCCTAACCAAGAATACACATTAGAATAAGTTTTAAAAAAAAACAAAAGTCATGCCCTGCATCCAATCCCAAAAGAATTGATATTTAATAAGTTGTAAATATGTTTCTAAAATGGTCACAAGTAACTCTAAAGCATAATTATGCTTAAGAAGCACTACATCTTAATCTTAAATGTTCTGCATCACTTGCCCATCTGAAGATTCAGTAATGAGAGTAACTTCTTCCTTTAAAAAAGCACATACCCATAAACACATGGAAATGCAAAAATATTTTCATAAAAGTATATCCTAAGACTTTGTTGCCCCAAACTACTAGAGTCCCTCCTTATAACTCTAACACCTAACAGTGAGTACTTCTTCTCCCCTTACTTTTACCCGTTGTGAACATTCTGTTAGCTCTACTGTCACACCTCTCAACCTCCTTTCCATCTGAAGGTATACAACATTTGACTAAGTTATAGCCAGGTACAATTTAGCCAAAATTTACAAAAGTCGTGGAAAGTAATGAAAAAACAGGTATAGCTCATATGCACTACTGTTTATTGATTAAATACTACACCGCCTGGGAAAGGGTGGCAGAGGGGTCTCCCTGACAAAGAGGAGACAAACAGGGTAAAAATGAATAGTTTACAGTAATTACAATAATGCCTTGGCTTAGTGCTAAGAACAGGGTAGATTCTTGTTGGAGTGATGCTCAAAGAAAGAGGAGCAATGAGTAAATTGCTGAAACAGCTGAAAAACTGATTGAAAAAAGGAAGCAGAAAGGAGAGAAGACCTTGTTCTTTTCACTGGCTAGGTGTCGCCTGTGCCACGAAAGAGCATTAGAAACAATTTGGCTTCTCTTCCATTATACAGGATTCCTGCATGCTTCACAGGACTGTGTAAACAGCAGAGAGGAGATCTATTCACTAGGAGGGCAGGCACCCAACCTGTAGATTAAGAGCCCATGGTGGGAGGGAGCAAAGAGAGAGAGTGCTATTTGACAGTCTTCATGATAAGCTAAAAGCCAGCAGGTAAAGTAAGAATTTGCTACAAACTTTTTAATAGTTTAATAGCTTATAAAAAATATTGCTTCAACACAAAAATAAAATTTATTCCTTCAACTTCTGAAATAATGAAGCAGATCTATGTGCCTTCACACAAATCAATGTCCAGGACACAGAAATAAGTAAGATCCAGAAGACAGAACACAGAATTTGTTGTGATGTGTATACACAGAGCATAGTCCAAAGGATGCATAAGACACCGGTGATGGTGGTTGCCTTTAAGAAGGGAATTGGAGGGGCGCCTGGGTGGCTCAGTTGGTTAAGCGACTGCCTTCGGCTCAGGTCATGATCCCGGAGGCCCGGGATTGAGTCCCACATCGGGCTCCTTGCTCGGCGGGAAGCCTGCTTCTCCCTCTCTCACTCCCACTGCTTGTGTTCCCTCTCTGGCTGTGTTTCTCTCTGTCAAATAAATAAAACATCTTCAAAAAAAAAAAAAAAAAAAAAAGAAGGGAATTGGGTGGCTAGGAGAAATGTTGGGAGGGAATGTCACCCTATACTGAATTGTTATAATTTCTGAGTTCTGCAAAATGTACACACATCGCCTATCAATGAACGTTTTTAAATCTTAAAGTGATATAAAATATATTAATGAATATGTAAAAATAAAACCAAAAATTTTAGTCACCAGTGGAATTATATTTTAAATGCTGTGCTGTAGTCTGATAACATACACCTCTAGCAGAGCAAATGTATTTGGCCAAAAAAAATACATTGATGGATATGGTGTTGTACTACCTCCCCCTATTTTTCTGCTGTATTCATTGTGATTTTTAAAATGTGACTAATATAGCGGTAGGACAGTTATAAATAAAAGCCTTTTAGTGAGATGGCACTCAGCTGGAGTTCTGCCTCCTCTGCTTTCATAGATGCCAACAGTTGCATTAAAAAAAATCATCATAATTTCTTACACTTCAGAAACAATCCTGAGGCCGCAAGCAGTCAACTGCACACACGGTCTCCTAGGAGACTGATTTTTCAAGAACCGTGAGACTACATCAGAACACCATTTAACCACAGTACTCTACTTTTCCTCTGTCTACGAAGTGGTGGTGACTCTATTATTCAATCTGTTCCTCCCTCTTGGAATGTGGTGATTAGTTATTATAAGATGCCTAAGTGCTGGCTGAAATGCAAGATGATCCAACTCAGGTGATATAAGAAAAATCAGTGTGGAAAACAAATATCATTTTTAACTTCATTTATTTGTAGCTTAAAATGTAATGCCATACAATCTTAACAATCACTTAAAAAAGGATTTATATTTGCATAAAACAGAAGCAAAACAGAAAGATAGGAAATAAAATGCCATCTTGCTTCAAGTTTTCAGATCAGTACTTAGAGTACTAATATACATCTATATACATTGCAAGTATATATAAATATACTATGAGTAATCTTGAAACCACAATAAATATCAAGTAGGTTTTTAGGCACACGGCATAGGAAAATGCAGAATCTGCATAATTCTTGAGTGCTGAGTGACTCATTCTTAGATCATTTTCACACATATATTTTACACAAAATATACAACCATCGCTCACATGATCCATAGTCACCTCCGAATCTAAACTGTCATCCAGCATTAGTGCCTTCTTATTCTTTGATACTATTGCTCTATATAGCTATTACATAAGAAAATATTTTGCAGTTTTCTCCAGTTAATTGCCTAAGAAGGTATCAATGCTACCAAAATAAGTACAACCTATCTACACAATATATTCATGGAAGTGTGCTTAGAGGCACCAACTTATAGAACTGCTCCTCGTAATACTGGGAGTTACCCTGAAGGCAAACATTAATTTTAAATTATGCCATTTTTGAGTTGCCAATACTAATAAACCAGAAATTATTAGAAACTGAGGTAATGCCTGTTTTGTTTTTTTTTCCTTTGAGATAGAAATGCTTGAAAAACACCAAAAGTAGTTTTAAAAATTCTGACAAACCTGGACCTCAGTCATGATAATCTTGCTCTGTCTGCAACTCTGCGCAAATGTAAACCAAAGAATCTGAAGGAATGCTCTAGTTGAATTTACATGTACTTAGGATTAAAGATCACAGCCAAGGAACACCTGAGATCGCCCTCTGATAAGCGAAGCCAAACGCTTCTCTTAGTAGAGCCAATGTTCACTGAAAAAAATGAACCAGATAGAACCCACTGATATTTTCCTCCCAGCTACAAGTCAGATTCTGGCATATCCGGCATATCTGCCATCAAGTACCCTATTCCATATCGTCCATTGGGAGCAGTATCCAGAGTCGGTGATCCACTCTGTTTTCGATAAATATTTTTACCAAAATTTGGAGATGACATCTCGCTGGATATCTTTCCATGAATGAGGCTTGTATCATCTCCCTCTAAGTTTACAGGCTCTTTCAGGACCCTTCCTCTCTTATAGGTCACAGATGCTAAATTACCAGAACTATTGTCTATTAGGTTGAAGCGACGAATGATAAAGACAGCTGGGACAGGGAGTATTGCCAGGACCATCAGCAAGATACAGACAACCAGCCCCCATGTTGGATAGCTCAGAAATTCTTCAGATGCCTGTGAAAGTAAAAAAAATAAATAAATAAATAAATAAATAAATAAATAAATAAATAAATAAATAAAATTCATTATTGATAATCTTGCTCTGTAAGTACAAGAAAAAAATATGTTTTTCTCAGGTTTGTAACAAAGAGTCTTGTGACATGCTGTGACCAACAGAATGCTGTGCAAGTGACATCAATCAGCTTTAAAGGCTGATTTTATGTCTTGCAAGTTTATGTCTCTGTTTCTTAGGATGCTACCCTAGGTCCATTATGCCAGGAAGAAGCCAAGAATGAAAGAGAGTGACCGGCCCTCCAAGTTCAATCAACTGTATGAGTTAGATCAGTTAAGACCTAGAAAAGAATGATGAGGTTCACCTGCAGAACCCTGAGAAATAATGAGAATTGCTCTCAGTCATTAAATTACAAGTGCCACATTGTCTTTCTGAAAATCTAAATCTTGGAGCACATCTGGCCCCAAGGGTTTTAGTAAGGGTTAAGAGACTTGTTAATGCCCCCATCATGAATTTAGTTGTTATATACAGTTATTGACCATAGAATAGTTCAAGGTCAGAGATATCTTTGAAAAATAAGCATTCTGGAGGGATGGGGTGGCTGGGTGATGGACAATGGGGAGGGTTTGTGCTATGGTGAGCACTGTGAATTGTGTAAGACTGACGAATCACAGACCTGTCCCCCTGAAACAAATAATACATTATATGTTAATAAAAATAAATAATTCTTAAAAAATAAGCATTCTGATTTTATAAAAATTAATGTGTATCTTTATTATGATGTGGCTAATGCACCTTGAAAACAGAAACTGAAATTGTCATTGCTAATATATTTCCTTCAATATTGATTTCAGATGTGATGTCATCAATTTATACAGGAAAAATATTCCTGGTGATTTGGGCAATATGCTTTCTAAAGTCAAAGGCCCCATAATTATTGGTTCATCTATGGTGACATAAACACAGCTACTTTGGTGAGGACCAAGTCTGTGTTTCTCATATATTAAAAAAAAATCTAGGGGCGCCTGGGTGGCTCAGTTGGTTAAGCAACTGCCTTCGGCTCAGGTCATAGTCCCGGAGACCCGGGATCGAGTCCCACATCAGGCTTCCTGCTCGGTGGGAAGCCTGCTTCTCCCTCTCTCACTCCCTCTGCTTGTGTTCCCTCTCTAGCTGTGTTTCTCTCTGTCAAATAAATAAATAAAATCTTTAAAAAGAAAAATCTACAATCTCTTAAGAAAATCATACATGTCTGGGGCCAAACAAAACATACATCTCAAGATCCTTGCATAAAAACACCACCATTCATTAAAGAGCAAAATATACTGTGAAGAAAACAAAAGACAAAAACCCCTATAATAATACTTTACATATATTTTTCATCTAACTTCCTTATGTTCTATTTTACCTTATCTTCAATCCATGCATTATAGCCAGGAGGACTTAATCCCATATTCACAACACTGGCTATTAGCAGTGATAATAGCATTAGAGGAGAAATATATTTCCACATATAGTAATAATATCTATTGGGAGCAAAGCCCAGCATATCTTTCAGGTCTTCCATAAATCTAAAAAAGAAAAAAACATTTAAGTATGCCTTGAGTTAGTATTTCTATACCTTAAAAATGTGCAGTATACCAACAGTTTGACAAGGGGTTAACTAAGATACCCTCTGACATTTTATACTGAATCAAAAAAATCACATTGGGAGATGACTTACAAATTAAGAACATTTATGAAGTAAGTAAAACAGTTAAGTACTATGATTTTTGTTTCGTGAAAGCCCTCTTAAACCAGTTACTGAAGGGCACCTGGGTGGCTCAGTTGGTTAAGTGCCTGCTTTTGGCTCAGGTCATGATTCCAGAGTCCTAGGATTGAGTCCCAGCATCAGGTTCCCTGGCCAGCAGGGGGTCTGCCTCTCCCTCAGCCCCTTCCCCACCTCGCATGCATACCAATTTCTGAAAAGTCTCCCACTGATGACTTTCTATCCTAAACACAATATTTGCAATACATTAAAAATTCCTCCTGTCTGGGCACCTGGGTGACTCAGTCGTTGGACATGTGCCTTCAGCTCAGGTCATGATCCCAGGGTCCTGGGCTCGAGCCCTGCATCAGGCTCCCTGCTCAATGGAAAGCCTGCTTCTCCCTCTCCCACTCACCCTGCTTGTGTCCCCACTCTTGCTGTGTCTTTCTCTGTCAAGTAAATAAATAAAATCTTAAAAAAATTATTTGTGGGCACCTGGATGGCTCAGTGGGTTAAAGCCTCTGCCTTCAGCTCAGGTCATGATTTCAGGGTCCTGGGATCAAGGACCGTGTAGGGTTCTCTGCTCAGCAGGGAGCCTGCTTCCTCCTCTCTCTGCCTGACTCTCTGCCTACTTGTGATCTCTCTCTGTGTCAAATAAAAAAATAAAATCTTAAAAAAAAAAGAAAAAAAACAAAAAAATATTTGTGTCTTTTTCTTTACTTAGGAATAATTGATATCATCCAGTGTCCAATCAGTGCTTGCCTGATCTAAACTTTCACTTCTTTTCATAGTTTGTTTGAATTGAACAAAGGTCCACACACTGCAACTGACTGATGTGTTTCTCAAACCCCTTGTTTATCTCTATGCTCCTCTTATACCTCTTTTTCATTTCTTCCAATTATTTTGTTCAATCAGCTGGACACTCTACACCTTAGGGATCTCATAGTCCAGCTTTTGCTCATTACATCCACATAATGTTGCCTCATAAGTGCCTCTGATCCTCTTATTTCCATAGATTAGTACTTAGATCCAGTAACCATTAAGCTTATGTTGTTGCTTTAAGTAAGGTTATTGTATTGTTTACATGAAATAAAGTTTACCCTTCTAGGTATATCATGTTAACGTTGTCAAGGCACAGCCCTTACACAGTAGTCTATATACCTCATCGTTTATCTAGAGATAATCTCCGCCCACCCACCAGCCTTTGCTTCAATGTTCCAGTAGATTTTTTTGTTGTGTAAAGACAGTAGCAGAGACTTCAAAGACAGATCATAATAACTACATTCCCTAATTTCTTTTTTTTTAATAAGATTTTATTTATTTATTTGACAGAGAGAAACACAGCGAGAGAGAGAACACAAGCAGGGGGAGTGAGAGAGGGAGAAGCAGGCTTCCTGCGGAGCAGAGCAGAGAGCCCGATGTGGGACTCGATCCCAGGTCTCCGGGATCATGACCTGAGCTGAAGGCAGTTGCTCAACCAACTGAGCCACCCAGGCGACCCCCCTAATTTCTTGTATGTTCATAATTGTCAGTCTCTGGCCACTACATTTGAATGTGAGTGTTGCTGGTTTAAAAACCTGTGGCTCATGTTTCTTTCCTTGAGAACTCTAAATATTTCTAACTAAATAATAGTGTTAGAAAAAGTTTCTTGACTATCAGATTGTTTTCTCATAAATATTTTTGACTGTTTTTTCTCTTGCTGTTTTTGCCTAGATAGCCCTTTTTATTTTTTATTTCTTTTTCCTTTTCTTTTTTTTCTTTGGTCTTGAAGTAAGAGCCTAGACTAGGTCCTGGTGTTGGCTTATGTCTATTTTTCCAAGTGTATCATGTGCCTTTTCAACAGTCAGGTTGTCACTTATTTTGGGCAAGTTTTTCAATGACAGCGTTTAGTATTATTATGGCCACTATTCTTAGAGAATTTCATTGTACACATGTAGAGTCACCTTTGTTTAACTCCTGTTCTTATTCCTCTCCTTAGCTCGTTTGCTATTCCTTCTTCTTCTTCTTTTTTAAGATTTTATTTATTTATTTGAGAGAGAGACAGCGAGAGAGAGTGTAAGCAAAGGGGAGATGGAGAAGCTGACTCCCCACTGAGCAGGGAGCCCCAGGTGGGACTTGATCCTAGGACTCCAGGATCATCATGTCCTGAGCCAAAGGCAGACACTTAACTGACTGAGCCACCCAGGCGCCCTTCGTATTTCTTCTTGATTAAAAAAAAAAAAAGTATTCTTCCTTTCTAGCTTCTAATTCTTATGGACCTAGCCACTGTGCTTATTGTTGTTGTGTTCTTTTTAATGTGATCATCATTTCTGAATATTGTTACTCATATTTCATGCATTCTATCACCTGCTTTCCAATCTTCCTTTTCTACAATCTCATATCTCTTGATTTTTAAATAACTGATATATGCTATTCTTTTTCTTTTAGAAAAATGTATTGCAACTCATTTTGAAATATGGTCAGTTTTCCATCTATTTTGCTTGCGTGCTTTTGTTGTCTGCCCACATTTATTCTGCTCCTTTCCTCTTTTTAAAAAATTGTTTCTTAAGATTTGACCACATTCAAGGAAAATGAATTTTCTTTCATTTTTAGACACTAAGATATACACTAAAAGATGGCAGAGCACTTTTTTGGCATTTTCTAAAAAGAGATTTCTATCATGGAA
The DNA here is from genome assembly GCA_004023965.1 of Spilogale gracilis. Lineage (NCBI taxonomy): Eukaryota > Metazoa > Chordata > Mammalia > Carnivora > Mephitidae > Spilogale > Spilogale gracilis. Next base: position 26,682 of record PITA01019044.1, on the reverse strand, counting down.
GGTCATTGTTCAGCTCATAGGCAATGCATGCAGAGCATACTACCTCACATATGGTAGAAATTTAATAGGTACACAGATAGTAGGAATTTAATAGATATCAGTGTAATAACATACTATTAGTAGTAGTAACACTGCTGCTGTTGTTAACTATTATCATTTGGGGACACTAACTACTAAAAAGAGGTATTTTGTACTACGCCTATTGTAAATAACAAACTATGTAAATGGAAATCTAAATCATGATCTTATTGCTCCACAGACCGGTCCAATGATAACGACAAATCCCAACACTGTGCAAGTCAGGAGTTAGGGGTATCTTGGTAGAGTATAGAGATATCTAATTTTGACATTAAGGTCTAAATTACAGTTATGGCTCTATGACTAATACACTTGTTCTCCTGTACAATAAGGCTAATTTTCCACCTAGAGTATGGATGACATTAGTTACCACAGGGTATTTTTATTAGAATTCAGATTTAATGAATGTCAGACAGCTTTTACTTCTATTGTCATGTAGTACACTGTCATTAAAAGTAAGTCTCCCTCCCTTTCCTTGCCTGGAGCTTTTGACACTAATAAAAACATTCTCCAACTTTATCATGAAGCTCATTCAATACAAGTAGCATTCTCCGTGTTGTTTAAGAGGACTCTGGTCTCCATGCAACACATGCCTCCTTTACATAGACCTCTAATAAGCTTGCTGATCTTACTGCCTTAGTCCATATATGTTAACTGAAGAATACTTTAAAAAATACTGTACAAAACCTCTAGTAACCTTTTTCTTCTGAGATTACTCTAATGCCTCATTTCACACCAGGTATATATACTTTTCGCATCAAGCGGGTATATAATTTAGAGGTTTAGGCATCTAGTTATTCAAGTAATGACTCCACATGAATATGAAATTTGTGCATAGTAAATGCCACATATGCCTCAGAGCAGGACAGATCATTTCCCAAAACTGACCTGCTACACAGGACGTTATGTAGCATCATAGAGTAAAATTCCTCCCATAAAACAGATCAGCAAAGTAATTAGGAAGACAGGTTTTAAAGGTAAGCAGAGACAGCTATGAATTCCAGGTGTGCCTCTGTCCAGGTGATGAACAAGTCATGTGGAGTGTCTCATAAGCCTGAGAAATGTGAACTATGGACAACAATAATATCTTAAAACAACTTAACAATGTTGGAGTTGTTGGAGCACAGCCCTTACTCACTAGACCCTGGAAGTTACTATTTGATAACTAGCATTAAGTCAAAGCCCCAGAATCTTAGATTATATTACCATCCGCACAATTGTGTCTAATCACCTAATAGGGGAATGCACTTTATTAAAAAGCACTGAACGAAGAAGACTTGATTTTGCTGCAAAGAATTTTTCCCTCTAGTCATTCCCCTCCTTTTCTAGATGAAAAAGAAATTGACAATTGGTCTTTCCAATATAGAGATGAAAAATGAATGCATAAAAGCAAATAACACTTACTTATCTATGCCATAAACAAAGGATACAGCAATATTCTCCAAAATGACTACAATTAGCAGAGGCAGTGTAGCAGAATAATCATCAAACATCGTAACGAAGTAATTTCCAGAGCGCTGCACAAATATCAGGCCGATACAAAATGCCAGAAGACAACATATAACTGCACAAGAGAAATAGATGAAAAAATTAAGCCTTTATTCAGTCCAGTCTTTCAAATTTAATTATGAATTATTATATTCAATTGACGCTGTCCTCACTTTTATAACTTATCAATGCTAAAAATAAGCAACAGCTTTCCTGCTACTATGGAATATAAAACATTGGGAGTTACCTGGATTTAGCCCCAGATTTAATATGAATCCATTTTAAGACAGTAACTTTTGACCAGCTACTATTAATATGAAAGCTTAAAGAGATATCTGGGATCCATATAATAGTCTCATACTTACGTTAGACTCTATTCTCTCACACACTTTAGTAGAGAAGCTGTCAAAAATAAAAGATGACTATGTTCTACTTCTCAGCCACCTTTAGGCAGAGGCGAACAGAAGTTGTAGGGCAGGTACTGGAAGTTCAGGAGGGGAGAAAACAGACATCCTGGGGTTCAGTCACATGAGGGCTCCCTAACAGTCTCTGTAAGTGTGGGTTAAGTGAAATTATCACCTCCATCTCTTAAGCACAGTGCTAGTAGTATGAGTTACATCATACATAAATAAATATTATATATAAACATACAATGTAGAGAAGGAAAAGTAACAGTTACTTGGAGTCTATCATATATTGAAATATTTCGGTGCCTGTCTCAGTATACTGTGCTCAGAGTCTCAGGATGGAAGCAGCAAGGCTCGAACCACAGCCTGTGTCACTTTCACTGTCACCTACTTAGAAAGCATATTCCAGGTGGTACAGGTAATAGAAGTTTTGTTGAAGATTTGAGAGTAAAAGATTGTAAATAATTTACTTATCTAAGCCCTACTGTACTATCGGAGAAGACAAAAGCACATCTGGCAAAGGTGATGGAGGAATGTTTTATTAAGGTGAAATACGATTTTAAGTATAGGTGTGATCCCAAAAGACAGGTAATGCAGAAGGAGAGGACATTCCCCTTTGTTCTGACCAAACAGGTTCTCTTTTGGGGTTCACCAAATATTACCTGGTGTGTTTTTTTCCCACTACACTGTTGCTTTCCCTTTAATTTTGCAATCCCTCTTACTACATGAGGGTTTAGATATGGGCCAAAGAGAAAGAAAGCAGCAAAAATTTTATTTAGTCTGCACATTAGGCAAGATACTGGTCGCTTTGAGTTAGATAGAAGCCTCAGAAATAGAGACTATCTTTTTTTGGGAGAAGATAAGTAAGTTTCTCATTTATGTCCAGCTAAGTTGAGGGTATTAAGATGTACGTATTTAAGAAACTGCTGAAATTGTTTTACACATACATACACAAACTAGCAGAGCCCTAATTGATAAAGATACATATTTGAAAGTTATTTACGCAGATATTATTACTAAATCTTGCAGAGCTAAAAACAGAATTTTGAGAAGCCTGTATACTACTGCCCAGCATCAATATCATATATAGATATATAGATAAAGATATATAGATAGATAGATAGATATAGATAGAGCTATAGAGATAGAGATACAGAAATATAGAACTAGATAGAGATAGAGATATATTTTCCAATGTGTTTTTGCATCACTTACCAACACTGTTCCTGCAGTCTGGTCTGCCTGGCTTCCTTAACTGTTCCTTTATCTCTGTTTATATCCATTAAACTAAAGCAATTACTAAAGCTATCCTCTGACCCCTACAAGACACTTCTCCTTTCTAATTCAACTGCCATCACTTTCACTGATAGTTCCATCATATATTTAGATGACACTTGCAGCTTCTTAATTCTTGTAACAGTTAAATCACTACGATGCCATCTATCAGTATATTACATGGTGTAAGTCTTATGTAAGACTTGATTTTAGTTATCAGTACTATTATTTTTGGAGACAAGACTCTCCTATATCTCTATCTCTTTTATAATTTCTCTTATATCCTGTATATCCTTTAAATGCAAGAATGGTACAGTACAAAACTGGTACTTTTTAAAAAAGATTTTATTTATTTGACAGAGAGAGAGAGAGAGCACAAGCATGGGGAGAGAGGTAGACATAGGCTCCCCTGCAGCACAGGCAGAACTTGATCCCAGGACCCTGGGATCATGACCCAAGATGAAGGCAGTCACCCAACCAACGGAGCCACTTAGGCGCCCCCAAAACTGGTACTTTAATAACTGCTTACAGAGTGGGCTTAATAATAACTGTGAATATATTTTTTTAAGATTTTATTTATTTATTTCACAGAGAGAAACACAGCTAGAGAGGGAACATGAGCAAGGAACATGAGAGAAGGAGAAGCAGGCTTCCCACTGAGCAGGGAGCCTGATGCAGAGCTTGATCCTGGGACTTCAGGACCATAACCGGAGCTGAAGGCAGAGGCTCAATGACTGAGCCACCCACGTGCCCCCAATAACCATCAATATTGATAAATTATTTTATTTTATTTCCTATTTAGAGATATTAACTACTAGTAGGATACAAGAACTATATTATATGAGAACTGAATTTAGGTTGATCAGTTTCAAGGATGACTTTTTAGAAAAGGAATATTGGATCTGAACGTTTAAAAATAATTACTTGTCTCATAAAATTATACATGAATATTCTATGACTTCATTTTATTCATGATAGATTCATGATAGATTCATGATAGTGACATTACTAGTAATAAAAAGTAATATAAGTAATCACCAATAAATAATATAATCTACATTTGAATCCACCATTTGTATTGTATATAACATATAAATAAATAAAACATAAGAGTAATACATATTAATAGACATTAACAAAACACTTTTCCATTTCCATCTCTGACCTCTCACCAAGAGAAAATGGCCTGTATCAGTTTAATGAAAAGTCAAATACTTAAAAACTCACCAGTAAGAATTTCTTTCCTCACTTTGAAAGTGTCCACAACAGGCGTGATGATCCCTTCAATGGTTCCAAACATGCTGCCGAGCCCGAGATTTACCAGCATGAGGAAGAACATCACTGACCAGAAGGGCGACGCAGGGAAATGTGTCATCGCTTCAGTAAAGGCAATGAAAGCTAAACCAGTGCCCTGAACAGCCTGTGAATTGTATAAAATAGCAACATTAGGACTGAGCAATATTAAGGGATGGCCATATATACCAGTTATACAGGGGAGGAAATCGCTCAATAATGCTTGGGAGTGACTGGAAACAGGGAGGAGGGTTTTATGCCGTCTCCTAAGACACTGTTCCTCTAAACAAAAATTGATTGTGTTAGCTCACAAAAACAACAGATAGGCCAGAATTTAAAAAGGAAAAAACAAAAACAAAAACTTTAAAGGCTAAGTTAGTAATTAAATCTTTCTTTACAGAACTCAAGATTTTTAGATAAATGATGGCTCCATCCATAACTTCCTGAGCATGATTCTTTATGTTTAGTCTCATGTAGAGTGTCAGCTACCTTACTGCAAGGGATCGATGGTCAGTTTCTCCATTACATTTCCCTTTTTGGCAATGCAGGGAAAGGGGAACAACCAATACAATGATACTGATTAACCTTCACTTGTTTCACGTTTATTAAAATAAATTACAGTAGCTAAGGAAAAGGAGTTAATCATGACTTGTTAAAAATAAATATTAAAATGGCTAAATATTGGGGCGCCTGGGTGGCTCAGTTTGTTAAGCAATTGCCTTTGGCACAGGCCACGATCCTGGAGACCTGGGATTGAGTCCCACATTTGGCTCCCAGCTCGGCGGGAAGTCGGCTTCTCCCTCTCACTCCCCCTGCTTGTGTCCCCTCTCTGGCTGTGTTTCTGTCAAATAAATAAAAAAAAATCTTAAAAATAAAATAAAATAAGATAAGATTAAAAAAATAAAATAAAATAAAAAATAAAATAAAATAAAATAAAATGGCTAAATATCAATTATGTGTCCAAATAATCATGCAATATATAGATGATAGTCCCATAATTTGAATTTTATATTAAATATTATCCCAGGAAAAGTATCTAATTTCATTTTCTGTGACAAAACAATTTATATTCATATTTTAAACTTTTGTTTTTCGTTAATTTGTGGCTGAATTAACGAGACTGCTTTTTAAAGTAAAACAAACCTTTGTAATTTAAGTGAGTATGTTCTTTTGATTTCGCTTTCTTATTTTTTCCCCTTTGCTTGTTTGTTTTGTCCCTTAAATTCCCCATGTTAACTAACTGGAATTAAAATAAAAACTTTAAAATAAAAATATGTTCTCTGAAATAAAAAATGTGAATTTTTAAACAGCATAATCTTCCACCGGCATTTTAAAGGTGATTTTCCTAAAAGAAGTCTTCTGGATAAGGCATATTTTACCTAAGTGATAATTACTGCATTGCTTAAACATAACCTACTCACTTTATTTAGCTCATCCTCAATTTGACAGGAATTGAGACGAAGAGCAGAAAATTCTTCTTCTTTCACTTTTTGAACGATGTCATACACTAAATGATAATCTTCTGCAGTAACAGCTGAAAGGTTGATATGATGAGGAATAATATCCTGACTAATGTTGCCCATTTTCAAAAATTTTATGATCATTTTCGAATTTCTGAAAAAAACAGAACAACGTAATGAATGAACATCTGTGGGTTTGGGGGGGTATACTTTTTATATAATGATGCCATCAAAAGCTAAAGGAGATTAATATCCATACTCTGCTATGCATTTCTCATTGACGACATTTGCTTTAAAGCCCAGAACTGCAAATACCACCAATGTTGCCAGGACAGATGTAAAAAAATTAATGAAGGACACGAGAACAGCATCAAAGTGGCAGTTGTTGTCTCTTTTGTTGTAGCTTGAAAAGGCGATGACGCCACCAAATCCCAGACCTAAGGCAAAGAACACCTGAGTCGCAGCTTCTCTCCAGACCTTGGGTTCCAGCATCATTTCAAGCTGTTTAAAATTAAACATAATAGAAGTCAGCTGCAAAATAGTACTTCAGAATAATCTACATGGAATTAGTTCGATGATTTAAATATATCATAATGATATTTATGCACTCAAAGGTTATTTAAACTGGGGGAATATTCTGTTCTTAGTAGAAATATAACAACGTTTTCACGTAGTAGTGAGACAAGAAATATGAATAAGAAAAACTACAGACAATCATGTAGATGGAGATTTTCTACTTATATAGGAATGTTTAAGGTACGTTTAAGACAAATCAAAAGGACTATCTTGAAATTAACTATCTTCAATCATTTCCTATTTAAGTCTTTGTTTTCTTTCCAAAGCAAAATAAGTTAATTACCAATAAAATCTAATTTTTAAACTAATACCTAAGTTTTGTGTTTTCTGATAACAGTCTAATAGCCAAGGAAGATAATTAGCAGATTATAAGCTTGAGAGAGTTGACTATTTGTACTTTGCATATTCACATATGTATTATGCATTCCTTTCAATAGTTTTCTGAAAGCCTTTGCTTTGAAAATTGAAGCAATTCAACTACATCATCTCTAAGACCCTTTCAGAGCCAAAAGTCTACAGTTCTGGACCTATGCTGAACATATATTTCAAGGAACTCTGCTTTACTTCTTGGGCAATCATCACTGTATATAATTAAACCTTTTAAATGGGACAACTAATATTAGCCATATCTGACATAGATGTCAATAAATAGGTTTGATTTGAGTTAAAAAATTGGTATTTAATCCCTTTTTACGATTGCAACAAGATTGCCTTCATTGGGGGCAATGTCAAATGTGGCTCAAAGGATGAGTTCCACAGTTTCAGATCCCTGATTCTCCCTACCCCACTCTAAGTGCTCGAAAATTGTTGATATATGTGGACTGTACTGGTAGAAACACTGATAAGCATTTTGTATGGAATATCTCACTTAATCTTCAGAACAATCCACGAAATTCGTTGCTACTATTTATCTGAAACTTAAAAAGGTTAAGTAACCTGCCTAAGGTTACACAACAGTTCTGGGGTAGAGCTGAAACGTGAACCCAAGTAGATTCCAAAATGCACATTTTCTCAAATATTAGGATTTATTGTTGAATTTTAGTCGGGTTTAATTATTTCTGTTACTAGTGACTAGGATGTATTGCCCAATTTCAGTTCAATTTATTGTTTAATTTTAGTTATTATTACCAAAATAGAATATCCTCATAAAACAGAATCACAATTATACTTATAAGTTACTCAGAAATAACTGAAATACGCACATTGTTGATTAATATTGATCTCACTCAACTATCTACCCCTACTTTGCCCACTAGATGGCAGGCAACACCCATTTACTAAAGACATTCAGCTTCCTTCCAATTGGAGAACTAAATCATCGCTGTTTTGTGGATAGTTTGTGTGCTTTACTCTCTCCCTTGGACAAACAATGTAAATTAAAAAGGAATTGACAACATATCATTATTATAGTAACTATCATACCTTGCAGTGTCCTAACCCAGAATTTTATCTATAGTCAATGAAAAGTGAGCTGAAGAAAGAAATTAACTTTAATAGTGATTCCTAGTCCCAGTTTAAAATGTCAATAATGCCACAGTTTTAAATAGGGGGCCATGTAAAAGCGTCGTATCAAAGTAGCTTAATTCTAAGGTGGCTATTTAAAATCAAATATTTAGAATTATGTCACAAGCAACTGCTAACTTATAGAAGGTGATATTCTAGAAGTTCACACCAAAGTTGGTTGATTTAAACTCAACAATCTTTTGGATATTACAATATAAATATTTTTGGTCCATAAGTATGGCCTATTTGAAGCCGATTTAAATTCTAATACAAGCTGAAATCTACTTCTCTTAACTAGTAATTCACTGAGGAGTTCCAACAACTCTAAATACTAACCAGGACTTTTGAATTAGTCAGGAAAATCAGATACCAATGGCAGCATTTTTGCTACTAGAGACTGAATGGTAAGCTGAAATCTGATACCCAAAGAACACGGTCTCTTTTACATAGTATGGAGGCAGCTGCCAGGAGTGACATAGAATTCCAGAAAAACTAATTTCTGCCCAATCCCCACAGCATGATGCTGTCTGCACATTCAGCCTTCAGATAACTTCCAGTTTCTGAACTAATTTTGAAACCTTATCTTTGTAACTCCATGTCTGCCTGTGATAGTGTTAGTAAACTAATGAGCTGTTTACTTCATTTCAGTGAGTAACTAAAACATTCAACCTCAAAACTTGTTTTTGTTTCCTGCCAAATCACTATACCAAGCCCGCGAGGACTGATTTAATAAGTAGGTTCAAAGTGTCCAGCATTGAGTTCAACTCTAAGATGAATTAGGGAACATAAGTTCTGAGCCTTTTGTAGAGCCTAATGAGAACTTTCCTGAAATGTATATGCATTTATAAAGATTACAAAACTTCCCAGGCTCACCACTATAAATATTATTCTAGGAGGCACAAAACCTCAAAGCAAGAACATGGATTTTTCTCTGAGACAGGATATAGAGTACAGAAGCCTTCTTAGCCTGGGTTCTTAGATTTCAGGTGATCTGTCAACCTTCTGAGACATTAAACAAATTAATACATTAATTATGTTTCTCTGGTAAGAAGATCTTATTACGTGGGGCGCCTGGGTGGCTCAGTTGGTTAAGCGACTGCCTTCGGCTCAGGTCATGATCCTGGAGACCTGGGATCGAGCCCCACATCGGGCTCTCTGCTCGGCAGGAGGCCTGCTTCTCCCTCTCTCACTCCCCCTGCTTGTGTTCCCTCTCTGGCTGTGTTTCTCTCTATCAAATAAATAAAATCTTAAAAAAAAAAAAAGAAGATCTTATTATGGGTTTTTTCAAAGAGGTCAATTACCAAAGGTTAAGAGCTACTGACATTAAGAAGGAAGTAGAGGAAAGATGGAAAAGTCCTGGGGTGCCTGGGTGGCTCAATGAGTTAAGTGCCCAAGTCTTGATTTGGGCTCAGGTCATCATCTCAGGTCATCATCTCAGGTTTGTGGGACTGAGCCTCATGGTAAGCTCCCTGCTCAGCACTGAGTAGGCTTGTCCCTCTCCCTCTGCCTTCCCTCTGCTCCTCCCCCTGCTCATGTTCTCTCTCTCGCTCTCTCTCTCAAATAAATAGAATCATTTTAAAAAGATGGAAGAGTCCTAAAATTTATCAATGTAAAAAATTAGAAGTTAATTTACTATAAAAGGAATTTTTAAAGTTCACATAGTGACTGTCTCACTCTAGAACTAAAATGGGACGTTTAATATTGGAACATTTAAAATTAGAAATACATGGATATAATTATGGATATTTAAAAGCCCTGGATTTTCTAGGCTGGTTAACATAACAGCTATAATTTAAAAGGCTAGCATACATATGTTAGAATAATTATGCTTTAAATCTAACTGTAGGAATTTTTTAACAATAAACACAATGTTTTTATGATTGTAAGCCTTAAATAGAAATGCAGTACATACCTTAGGGGTAAACATGTGGCGGATGCCATCAATTGAACCATTTAAAAGGAGTGCTCTGATTAGGAAGCATATAAGGACCACATATGGAAAAAGAGAACTAAAATACATGATCTACAAAGAAAAAAAAATATAGGTGAGACACAGTAACAACTGTATTCTTTTCTGTAGTTAAGATTATGTTTTATTCTTTACTTTGACAGTCTCTCTTTTTAGAGCATGACTAATAGTACCATTAATACATTGTATGGCCATCATATTAGAATGGATTCTTAGTCTCAGTAGAATGTGACTTACTTAAGATCCTAGTTAAGATATAAAGAGAAACAGGGAATCTCCCTTAGACTCCTTTAAAATAGTCCACAGGTATTATATAACTTGAATAGTGTTTATTTCTTATAGTTAAAGAAACAAGCAATTTTTTAGAGAAATAATGGCTCTCTCCCTAAAAAATTCATACTTTTGTTTTAGGTAACAGCAATGGCAAAAAAAAAAGGAGTCCTTTTTTCTCATTAATCAAAATTCCATTGTAATTCTGTAACGCTTGTGGAACAGAGAGTGTGCCCCTGTTAAGTCTCTGAAGACCCTGGATACTTAACGATGTCAAGGTTCTGCCTATGAGGTTCTGCCTCACAAGTTTTCATGCTTAATGTTACACAGATGTTTATCATAGAAAAGCAATTGTCTTAACCAGACATTTACTGCTTCCTTGACATCTCCACGTGGAACCCTAACAGGTCTCTCAAACTTTTCAGGTCCTGAAAAAGAATTTCTGACTTTCCCTCAAAGATGTCCCCACCTATCTCTGTCTCAACAAATAGCTTAACCATCCACTAGCTGATAAGTCAAACACCCAGGCGTAGTCCTGCCCTACTGGTAATATTCTAGTTTCCAGGCTACCTCTCAGGTTATCTTATTCCTGCTTAACGCACTCCAGGGATTTTTAACACAGTAGCAATAAAATGTGCACTCCTCTCTCAGACCAGCAAAGCCTCACTGCCTGCCCCCTCCCCAAGCTGAGCTCTGCCCCAGGGCCTTGCAGGCTACCTCAGACCCAGCTCTGCCCTTCAGGACCAGCAGGGCTGCACCCTCATTTGGAGGCACTTATCTCCTGATCTGTAGGATTCGCTCTCCTGTGATTTGTGTCTCACCTTCATCTTCCATGAACTAACACATCAGGGTCAAAGGAACCAACAGCAAAAATACAGGTCTTTTATGAACTGACATAAAATTTCAAAAAATCTCTTTGATGAAATAAGGAAAGATTAAAAGTGACTTCATATTTCATTATGAAACATTATTTATGTTCTCTCTTTTAAACACATTTTTCAAAGCACCAGTTTTCACCCATCTTTATTTAACTACCTAGAATGAGATGGCACTTGTAGTTTGCCCGCAGACATTTCTAACGGGGCTAGAGGCGGGCATCACACCCAGGAGTGGTGATTAGCAGAAGCAGGAGGGGCTCTAGCATACTAACTTTTCCAGAAGACTGAATGCCTTTGATCATAGCCAAGCAGACCACAACCCAGGCAGCCAGCAAGCAGACGGTCATCTTCCAGTTTAAGCCGCCACTTTCAGAAATGGAACTGGAAATATTCAGGGCTTCTCTGTACCAGTAAAAGGTGGTGGCAGAACTTTTTTCACATTCTGGCTCTACAACTGTAGAAAGAAAGATATTGTAATCATTTCAGAGGAGGAAGTGTAATGGAATTTCCTCCCCCCTCCCAGTAAGTCTGTAAATCAGTTCTTAACATTTCATAGAACAGTACTATTATTCTAGAGAAGCATTTAAATTCACAGTGAAAACTCAACTGAGCAGAATTGTGAAAAATCCAGATATGTATTCTTGTTGTAGTTTTTATCACACATTTGTGAAATAGGAATATGTAAGCTTTTTTTTTTTTTTATCAAAGTAAAACGCATTCAGGTTTATCACCCCTTCCACGCCCATAACAACTGACTTCCTGCGACACAGCTGTCAAATATGTAGCTGCTGGCCATATGTGACTTTAAAAAAAAAAAAATTATTTATTTATTTGACAGAGAGAGAGAGAGAGAGAGAGAGAGACAGTGAGAGAGGGAACACAAGCAGGGGGAGTGAGAGAGGGGTAAGCAGGCTTCCCGCCCAGCAGGGAGACCGATGTGGGGCTGGATTCCGGGACTCCAGGATCATGACCTGAGCCAAAGGCATATGCTTAATGACTGAGCCACCCAGACGCCCCCATTTGTGACTTCTGGAATGAAGGTAGTCTAAAGGGGAATGTGATGTAAATAAAAACTGCAAAGAAGATTTTAAAGACTTAGATTTTAAAGAAGAATAATGTAAATTATTACATTAATAATTTTATATTATTTGTTGAAATGTTAATATTTTGGAAAGATATTTCATTTATTTCTTGTTTCAACCTGGCTACTAGTAAATTTTAGACTATATATGTGAGTTGCATTCTATATTTACTGGACATCACTACTATAGGGAATTGTCCTTTATTTATATTCTGGCATTCAAAAATAAATGATGGGGCTCAGTTAGTTAAGCGACTGCCTTTGGCTCAGGTCATGATCCCAGAGACCCAGGATGGAGCCCCACATCAGGTTCCCTGCTCAGCGGGAGGTCTGCTTCTCCCTCTCTCAGTCCCCCTGGTTCTGTTCCCTCTCTCACTGTTTCTCTCTCTGACAAATAAGTAAATAAAATCTTTAAAAAAAATAATCTCGTTTCATTCTTCTATATGTAGCTGTCCAATTTTCTCAGCATGACACACAAAGGCAAACTTGAAATGGATGAAAGACTGGAAGAGAACATAGGCAGTAACCTCTTTGACATCGGCCACAGCAACTTCTTTCAAGACACGTCTCCAAAGGCAAAGGAGACAAAAGCAAAAATGAACTTTGGGACTTCGCCAAAATAAAAAGCTTCTGTACAGCAAAGGAAACAGTCAACAAAACAAAGAGGCAACCCACGGAATGGGAGAAGATATTTGCAAATGACACTACAGACAAAGGGCTCATATCCAAGATCTATAAAGAACTACTCAAACTCAACATCCAAAAAGATGAACACATCAAAAAATGGGCAAGAGACATGAAGAGACACTTCTCCATAGAAGATATACAAATGGCTAACAGACACATGAAAAAATGTTCATCGTCACTAGCTATCAGAGAAATTCAAATCAAAACCACACTGAGATACCACCTTACACCAGTCAGAATGGCCAAAATTAACAAGACAGGAAACAACAAGTGTTGGAGAGGCTGCGGGGAAAGGGGAACCCTCTTACACTGTTGGTGGGAATGCAAGATGGTGCAGTCGCTTTGGAAAACAGTGTGGAGATTCCTTGAAAAATTAAAAATAGAGCTACCCTATGACCCTGCAATTGCACTACTAGGCATTTACCCCAAAGATACAGATGTAGTGAAAAGAAGGGCCATGTGTACCCCAATGTTATAGCAGCAATAGCCACAATCGCCAAACTGTGGAAAGAGCCAAGGTGCCCTTCTACAGATGAATGGATAAAGAAGATGTGGTACATATATACAATGGAATATTACGCCTCCATCAGAAAGAAAGAATATCCAACTTTTGTAGCAACATGGACTGGATTGGAAGAGATTATGCTGAGTGAAATAAGCCAAGTAGAAAAAGTCAAGTATCACATGGTTTCACTTACTTGTGGTACATAAGGGGTAATATAGAGGACAGTAGGAGAAGGAAAGTAAATGGGAAGTAGGGTAATTCAGAGAGAGAAACGAAACATGAGAGACTCTGGACACAGAAACAAACTGAGGGACTTGGAGTGAGGGAGGTGGCGGGATGGGAGAGCCTGGTGGTAGGTACTGGGGGCACCTATTGCCTGGAGCACTGGGTGTGGGGCATGGGCAATGAATCTTCGAACACTGAAAAAATAAAAGAAATTTAAAGTCAAAACAAAAATTAAAAATAAAAATAAAATAAAATAAAAAATAAAAATAAATGATGGGAAAACTAGTAAACAACAGGAATAAAGACATGACAAACAATTACTTGAATCCAAGTTCTTTTTGTCCTATTTTTTATGTTATTTTTGTTTTTTATCTCCTTTATGATTACCTGCACATCCATTTTTTTAAAAAAATGAAATTATTAATGAAGCACACTTGACATAGAATGTTATGTTAATTTCAGGTGTACAATATAGTGATTCCACAATTCTGTACATGACATGATGCTCACCACAGTTTAAGTGTAGTTACCATCTGTCACCATGTAGTTATTACAGTAACATTGACTATCTTCCTTATGCTATACTTTGCATCTCCATGACTTACTTATTTTATAACTGAATGTTGTATTTTTATTTAATCAAAATGTAAGACATCAAGAAAGGTGTACAAAATAAAAAACTGTCAAAGTTAACAACTGAAGAGTTACGGTATTTTTTTTTTTTTTTTTTTTTTTTTTAAGATTTTATTTATTTGACAGAGAGAAACACAGCCAGAGAGGGAACACAAGCAGGGGGAGGGAGAGAGGGAGAAGCAGGCTTTCCGCCGAGCAGGAAGCCCAATGTGGGACTCGATCCCGGGTCTCCGGGATCATGACCTGAGCCAAAGGCAGTCGCTTAACCAACTGAGCTACCCAGGCGCCCCGAGTTACGGTATTTTAACCCGATGTCATGCAGCATGATAAATAACTTGGGAAGAGCTAGTAAAATTAGATGGTGCCAAGGGTCTTTGCTGTACGTATGCCAGTCCTAAAAGTGAGGAAAGCTTGTTATGACAATTTTGAAAGATTTTTCCACATTTTAAAAAAAGAAAAAAATCTCACAATATCATGCTCTTAGCAACCTTATGATCATTATAGACAAAAACACTACATTATACATGTCTTACGAGTGTGTGAAGCATTTTTCACCAAAGGACATTGATCCCAAGGAAGAGGTTGCTGAAAAGACTGAGAAAAATAAAACAAACTCCAGCCGATGATGACATTGTAGTAGAGAGCCACAAAAAAACACACCTGCAAAACACAATGGTATGATTACATTACACCTCCCATGCGCCTTCCTTTAAAATGAGGTGATATTAAAAATTCTCACATCATTTTTATTTGGAACACACTATCTTTTCTAAATAGATGTCTCTCTTAGATCTGCAGAACATGCTTTACCAAGATGAACTGTGTTAATAGTTTTACAGCTTGGTTAGTGTATTAGTGCAAATTCCAATGGTGTTTTTTAAAAACACGATTAAAGAGTTGAATAGAAATACACACTCAAAGGTTTCATTTAAATGCAAACTACACAGTTACAAACCCTGTAAAAATTATATGGCATATCCCATACTAGGAAACTTACTACACAACTTGCAAATCCAATGCCACCCAGTTTAGGGCTTATGTAATTCCATACACCAATGCTTCCTCGCCGAATTCTCTGACCCACAGAGAGTTCCAGGAAAAAAAGGGGAATACCTATTACCAGTAGTAGTATTAAATATGGCAAAAGATATGCACCTACAGAGACAAGAACAAAGAAAATAGATTATATTTTCAACAGTCACAGTAGAGAATACATTAATTTTGAATATCTCATAAAATATTTGAACTTCTATATAGTATAATGATAAAAGACTTTAAAGAAAATGCAACTTCACCATTTAAACCTTTCTAGTATTTGAAACCTGAATTTGACAGTTACCTAGCTTCTAATAAAAATAATTATAATAAAAGTAAAAATACAAAGTTTTAGTTTCATTTTATTGAAAGGGTAAAACAACTTCATTTTCCATAAAAGAACCAATTCCTATTTTTTTTTTTAGATTTTATTTCTTTATTTGACAGAAACACAGCGAGAGAGGGGACACAAGCAGAGGGAGTGAGAGAGGGAGAAGCAGGCTTCCCACCTAACAGGGAGCCCGATGTGGGACTCGATCCAGGAACTCTGGGATCATGACCTGAGCCAAAGGCAAATGCTTAATGACTGAGCCACCCAGGCATCCAAAACTGATTCCTTAAAATTAGTTATATTCTTCAGTAGGTTTCACAAACTCCTGGCATTCTTATTCACACAATGCTCATGAAGTAATTTATTTATTAAATATTATTCAAACTCACCTATACATGCACTCCAAAACAGATAAATTAGAATGAATGAGATTTTATAGTATTGAAGTTGACTTTTTTCCCTAAATATAAATAGGGGAGAAGATATAGCTGCATAGATCGAAAAAGAAAAAGAAAAAAAAAAAGGAAAAGAAAAAGAATTTCTACCTCAGACAAATGTAATTTTTCCCATATATATACTTCATTTAAAATGTATGTTTCAGGAACATTTTTTTTTTTTTTAGGAGAGAGAGTGCACAGCTGAGGGGTGGGGGAGGGGCACATGGAGGAGACAGAGAATCTTAAGCAGAATCCATGCCCCGTATGGAGCCTGTCATGTGACTTGATCTCACAATCCTGAGATCACAAACTGAGAAATTATCAAGAGTCAGAGGCTTAACGGACCAAGCCATGCAGGCACTCCAAAAGGAATTTTTTTACTTTCCAAAATTCTCTGCAGGGGCAGTGAGGCTGAATGAGAAGCTAAGACATTTAATACCTATCATAAAATACATGTACAAATATATGTATCCATGTAGTAAAGTTTTCATACCTAAGAAAATTATCTTATAGCCAAATCTCAAATTAAGACATATGACCAATTAATTTAAAATAGTTTGACAATGTTAATAGTAGGCTCTATTAACTGATAGAGTTAAATGTAAAATGTATTCATTCTTACATAAATATACATATGCAAATTATTCATTAAATAATCTCAGAATGGACTTCCTACATTCAAATTTCTTATCTGGAGCTTTGTCCAACCATAGATCGCCAAGTCAGTCATACAATTGATGGTGTCAATGCTCTTTTCAAGTAAGAGGCCATTATTGCATTTTCCCATTTCATTTGTTTTTTTAAGATTTTACTTATTTATTTGAGAGAGAAAGTGACAGCAAGAGAGGGAACACAAGCAGGGGAAGACGGGAGGGGGAAACAGGCTTTCCGTTGAGTAGGGACTCTGATGCGGGACTCGATTTCAGGACCCCAGGATCAGGACCTGAGCCAAAGGCAGATGTCCAGTGGCTGAGCCACCTAGGCACCCCTGTTTTCCCATTTTAAGATAATGTTTAACAGTACTGAATAGATTTTGAAAGTTGTTCATATTTTTCTGGTAGTTATTCTGTTGAAGTAAACTATTTTTTTTCAAATTATTTATGTCAGTTTCTCTATATATCTTTGAAATAATGGCCAAATACAAATTTCCCTAAATAGTGGTCCATAGAAAATCTCTACTTTCTTATGACTGATTTGCAGACTTTTTGGACTTCAGCTGATTCTACAGATGGATATATAATATAAAGCATCCTCAGAATTATTAAACATCTAATTCTAAAATGATTAGAAACAATCAGGTGCTATTGACCTGAAAATGTTTCCCAAGGGACTGAAAGTGCATTTTAACACATATGCCTAATCTTAGAATATGGATGAGTTTACGTATGTGTGAATGACTACAGACAGAAAGAATGAATTAAAACTGGACTCACTGGGAATCTTTCCTCAGTTATGTGTACAGAGTATGCTGTTAGTTGCTTAGCTTTTTCTTCTAACTCAAATTACTATTAGCCTTCATATTAAAAATAGCACTGGGTGTGGGGCATGGGCAATGAATTTTGGAACATTAAAAAAATAAAATAAATTTAAAGTCAAAAAAAAGAAAAAAGAAGAAAAGAAATTATTTGCTCCTGGGTATCCAAGTAACTTGTAAGTTGGGATCTGGAACCATATTAATATACAGAGAATGTGCTTATTTGTAAAAAAAAAAAAAAAAAAAGTCATAGCCAAATAATTTAACTAATAGATAAACTAACTAATAAGTAAACTAACTAATAAATAAAACATCACAACTAAGATATAAATGAGCATTTACTATACACCAGGCACATTTCTAAGGATGTTACATGTAGTTATTCATTTGTTCCTTACTAGAATCCAATGGGGTAAGTACCATTATTATCACTTTATAGGTGTGGGAACTAAACCAGAAGAAGTAAGCTAACTTGCCAAAGGTCACATGGCTTGCATGTGACTTGCAAAAGGTCACAAAGTGTGGGAAAGAGCCAGGCCAAATTGACTTCCATATTATACTCCTTATTAAGCTTAACCATTGTACTTTAAGTTTAATATCTTCAAACAAATCAAGTCATCTTGGGTCTATCACTTTTTAAAATTTATTTGAGAGAGAGAAAGCATGAGCAAGAGGGAGGGATAGAAGGAGAAGCAGACTCTATGCTGAGCAGGGAGCCTGATGCTGGACTGGATACCAGGACCCTGGGATCATGACCTGAACTAAACATAAACATCCACCGACTGAGCAACCCAGGTTCCCGGGCCTACCACTTTTTAGTTCAATTATTCATGAAGTGCCTCAAGTGACAAATGAGTGAGATTCCAGTTAGTCTGAGACTATTTGACTAAACAGCCAGAAAACACTACTCAAATACCCAGAAGGCTCAATGCTATGCTGCTTATCAGGTACAGCCTTTTGCACCCTGACGCCATTTTGAAACAATAAAGTCCATTGGCATTCTATGACATCACTCTCTAGTATTTGTGATTAGAAGAGAGCAAACAACAGTAAAGGAAGAACATTGTGACTCTTTTTACATATGAAAATGAGGAGGAGCAATTTTTGCTAACAATTAATTTCTAAATGTGAAATCCTTTGAGTTCTCTGCCAAGACAAAATGGTATTAGATGGAAGGCAACCTGACTTCAGCCAAGACAGCCTTCTTCCTTAACAGTATAGCCAGTGAGGCTCATGAGGTGAAAGGCTTAAAAATCAGAATTCATCTTCTGCTAGGCCTGGCAAATGGGAAGGCCCCTGAGAAACAAAAAGCAGGGGAGTATGTAGCTGCTTATAGCTGATTTGATAAATAATTCATATGTGGTTTAATGACTAGCTAAGGAGCTTACAGTGTGGGTGGAGGGATGTGTAGTGTGTCACATACTTCCTGTATTGATTCTTACCTCTCAGATTTGTCAAACAGGCAACTTTTCCCAAAACTGTTGTTTTGTGCCTAGCTGAACAGACTAAGCAAGATCTTTAATATATTTTGTCATCAGAACACCTCAGCTTTTTATCCTATACTCCAAAAAGAAATTTCACATATGATTATATTATATCATTTGATTTGCACATCAAATATAAAATCACACTTCTGTCCAGTCAGCAAAAATCACCAACTAGAATCAAATACCAAAATATTCTTTCTACCCTTTGTGTGCTGAAATGCAGATAATATAATACTTAAATTTTAACCACATTTATTTTAATAGTTTCCATGTATATAGATAACAAAGTTTCAACCCAAATGTTAGTTAACATTACTTGACTTTGGTGTACTATAGAGCTTGTGTCCTACATGAACAATCTATTCCTTTGTACCTGCTTTTTTATTGATTTTTTAAGATAATTTTTGCCAAACCACCTTTACTGATTATATGCAAAAATACAAAAAAACTAGAATGTTATGTTGATGGGAGATATTTTTGTTTAAAATTAAGGATGGGGGCACCTGGGTGGGCTCAGTCAGTTAAACATCTGCCTTTGGCACAGGTCATAATCCCAGTCCTGGGATGGAGCCTCCACATGAAGTTGGGCTCCCTGCTCTGTGGGGAGCATGCTTCTCCCTCTCCTTCAGCCCCACCCCCTCGCTTTCTCCTGCTCTATCTCTCTCTCTCTCCCTCAAATAAATAAATAAAATCTTTAAAACAAGTAAAATTAAGGATGCTAATTCTTTGAAGTTTTCTTTGAAACTAAACATTGGCCCCAAATACTGTAGCATTAAACACCGAGTATATATGATATCTAAGGATGAATAATATCTGGAATTACATTAATTATCTGGTTAAATCCCTTCTCTTGGGATCTACAAAGTTCTGGTCAGCATTTCAACACCATAATTATTCTAAATTATATGTAATTTTTGTTTTGAAAGTAAAATAATTTAAAATTCAGAGTTAATAAATTGTGGAGAGAACATTCTTTCTGACTTCCTTCACCAGACTGTCTTATATCAGAAATTTTAGGTTTTTCTCCAAAAAGAATATAACTGACAGGCATAAGGAATACTTCTAACATTTGTTGGAAAGGTCAGTAATTTAGCAATGTTTAATAGCATCCACAGAAAGAATCTGAGAATATATTACCCGTAAGCAATCTTTGAGTATTCATAACAAGCCATTTACTCCTGTGGAAACCTAATCTGAAAAGAGAGTAGAGCTCACTTCCAACAAAGGAGTCTCCCTGACTCTACAATGGAATTCATGGGTTCTGAAATAACGAGGCTACAAAAACAACACCAGCTATTCGAGACAATCAATCTCAATTTACTCAGCAGCGTATCACTTAACAACAAAAACAAAAAACAAAAACAAAGAAAACCCCAAAACTTACCACCTCCATTCTTCTGACATAGGTAGGGGAATCGCCACACATTTCCTAAACCTACAGAAAATCCAACCTGGGCCAAGATGTATTGAAGCTTACTGTTCCAAGCTGGTCTTTCATCCTCGACTTCGGATTCTTCTTCAACATCTGTATCTTTCTCTTCCTGAACATCAACAATTAGTTCACTCTTCTTAAAAGCATCATCAGCTGAGTCTTCATTGGAAAGAAGATCTTTAACAGACTCAATAACTTCATCATCTAATTCTCTTTTTACCACCTTGCTATTCTTCGGCATTGGAAAGTGTGGGTAGTACAGTTCTGTTTTTTTTTTTAAGTTCCCTGATGGTAATAAATGTGTTAATTCTTTTTTGAATTATGTTAATTGATATGAATAAAAGATGGAGAAGGGTATCAAATAAATCCTTGGCTCAAGGTGACAGTCTTGATGAATCCTGGATATCCTATGGGTACCTGTAAAATTTTAAGTTGAAAAAAAAAACATTTAATGAGGAAAAATACTTAAAATATTGAAGACTCTTTATTACTAAATATTATTAATATTTCTACAGAGTATAAGACACCTGATCATCCTTGGCCCTTCAGAGCTTGATATGACCAGAAAAGTAAACGGTGTAAAGTACACGTGTTTCAGATATACTTTATTTTAACTAACGTCTTCCTTCTTGCACAAATCTAATTTGATCTCAGGTATACTCCAATGCATATATGCTATTTGTTAGTAATTAAAATTTTCTGACCCCTTTTTCTTAATTCTTCCTTTTCACCTCTCTGACAAACACATCCCCTATTTTATTCCTTTTAGAATTACATATACAGTTACATGCCACTCTGTAAATTTCTTACATAGAATATCTTCTGCCTACATATTTATCATTCACTCAATTGACATTAATGGTAATATGGATAAAATTCAGAGATATAAACAGAATGCATCATATGATATCTGCTTTATTTATTTACTTTTTTAGATGTTATTTATTTATTTGACAGAGCGAGACATAGCTAGAGAGGGAACACAAACAGGTGGAGCAGGACAGAGAAACAGGCTTCGGAGAGATCAGGAATGTTGGATAAAGGCAGCATTATAGCTCGGCCGGAAGGGAGTGAGGCCACATCAAATGTAAGGAATAGCATAAACAGATGCAGGAGGTGGTAACAATTATTATTTTTGTAAATGTTCTCTCACATGACCCCAAAAAACACACTGCCACCACTTTGGCATTTTCCCCTTTCATTATTTCCTAGTATGTTATATCTCATATCCTTTTCTCTGTTCAAATACAAACCAAGTAAGTGTACAGGGTATGTTTACAAAACAATGACATTGTCTGTTTTAAACA
Source organism: Spilogale gracilis (assembly GCA_004023965.1). Taxonomy (NCBI): domain Eukaryota; kingdom Metazoa; phylum Chordata; class Mammalia; order Carnivora; family Mephitidae; genus Spilogale; species Spilogale gracilis. The sequence continues at coordinate 4,851 of PITA01019044.1, read as the reverse complement.
GTATTTAACGTATGAATGCTTCTCTTCAAAGCTGGGTTGGGAGATTTAAAAATAATATCCCAAGAATTCTGTCATTTATTGCTAGAAAAAAATGGAATTCTTTGATACAACTGTGTTAGATACATATTCAAAGTCATAGAAATAGCCCATGACACTTTAATTCATAATCTTAATGAACAAGACAGGGTGCTGGGTAACTCAACGAAAAAGAAAAAAGAAATTCATTAACATGACCATGTAACTTTGTTGCCTTTAGGCTTGGAGGTATTTAGTTGTTTCCAAATTAAAATACATTACCTAATAGCAAACTCTATTTTGGATTGGTGAATATAAGTGTTAGGCTGTAAAGGAAATTCTGAAAAAGTAGCACTGTAAAATATTTAAATAATAGACCCATCTCTAGAATAATTGAACAACTTCTCACAGTGGCTACTGTAAAGAGATCACCAAGGTGTTTTTGTTTTTTTTTTTAAGATTTTATTTATTTATTTGACAGAGAGAGAGAGAGAGAGATCACAACAAGGCAGAGAGAGAGAGGAAGCAGGCTCCCCGCTGAGCAGAGAACTGGATGTGGGTCTTGATCCCAGGATGCTGGGATCATGAGGTGAGTGGAAGGCAGAGGCTTTAACCCACTGAGCCACCCAGGTGCCCAAGAGATCACCAAGTTCTTTGATGTGGAAATAGTTTCAAGAGGTTAGGGATTATGTCTGTTTAATTTGCTTTCTTTTCCCTGAGAACTCAGTAAATATTAGTTGAGTAAATGAATAAATATAACCATTGAAAAACTGAAACAAGCTAATTTTTCAAATAATTTTTACTGTGAGAAAACAACCTGACATCTAGGAAACTGTAATTTGTGAGACATGAATTATATAAAGACCTATACTTATTGGCACAGTAATTTAACTGATACATAGATAAGATCATTGGCTTTAATATGGCAAACTGGGAGTTGTGTCCTAGCTCTTCTATTTATTGTATAACTTCTAGTAGTTATATCATTCTAAACCTTAGCTTCCTCAATAAGCTAAGGTTATTAGCTATTCTTTTTCTTTTTCCACACAAACAGAAAGGTAAGGAATGTATCGAGTTTAGAAATACTACTACAGGAAAAATACCCACCATTTCATAAAGAAAAAAAAAAAGACAGGATTACTCATGAGCCTGCCCCAATTATCTCAGAAATTGTAGTATTTCTTCTATAAACATCCATCTTTGCAGAAAAAAATAAACACCCAAAGAAAAAAATCAAAATGAGAAATAACAACTTTGGACACTGCTGAATGTTTTATTACATATTTAATGAATAATCATACAATTGTACGTGTGATGTTTTTTGGTTTACAGTTAAAAGTTTCTTTCTATCAGACTGAGGTGCCTGGATTGCAGTTAGTTTCAGCTCAGGGTCATGAGACTGAGCCCCATGTGGGGCCCTGCACTCTAGGCACAGAGTTTGCTTAAAACTCCCTCTCCCCCCTCCCACTGCACTCATGCTCTCTCTCTCTTTCAAATCAATAAATAAATCCTAAAAAAAAGGTTCTAGCAAATTACCCAAATTTTGTACTTTCCACAAAAAAGTGTCATATGTAGACAAAATTTAAATACAATGATATAAATGTCTGAAATATATCTAATACTACATAAAATATATCTATATATATATAGATTATATAATATGATAATCCTAGGCAACAGTTATAAAACTAAACATATTTAAAAAGGATGCTAAATATGTTGGTGCATTTATTTAGAGCTCTCTTCTTAACTAAGCCATAAACTTTGCCTGGAAAAGGACTTTATCTCACTCATCTCACATTCTCAAGGTTTAAACTTGTCTGTCATATGAATGAACCCCAAAAAGTAGGACAGAATAATATTGTATAATATCTACAAGTATTTTGCACTATTATATGTTGGGTTGTTTGTGGATCTTCAATTTTTTTTTTAATCCTAAGTCTGCATAACTTATTGAGTCAGAAACCTTCCTTTCAGAGGCTGCATAAAGTCCAAAGTAAAGATAAAAATTAAGTTTTTGAAAGGATTTGTAAAAAGTCAGTGTAGGAGACAACAATTTGGAAACCAAATTAATTTCACATCTTCAAGACCCAACTTTTCTAAAAGGTAACATTTTTTTATGATGCCAAAATCTTACTTGAAGAACTTAGTTCATAAAAGTAGACTATAAGATAAAAAGTGAGGTTGACTATTGCCAAAAATATATTGATCATTGCTACATCTGAGAAAAAAAGAAGTCAAGCAGGAATGTGCAGAGGGCAAGTCAGGTGGTCAGAAGGTCATAAAATGTCAGTACTCTACAGTCATAGGCAGTAGGAGGATCCGTTTCAAGTCAACTGTACAGCCAAGTCGGCATCAGCATTCCCGTGACAGAAGCAAGCTATCATCCACCGCACTTCATCTGCACCGAGGAGCTGCACTGATGTAGACCGCCTCATTACGATGCAGTCTGCACCATTACCTAGTGAGACCTCCTGTCTACCCCTGAGCAACAGACAGTCAAGACCAAGGGTCAACAAAATATTGCCCACGCGTTAAAAATAACCCATTGTGCGATTTTATAAATAAAATTCTACTGGAATATAGCCATGCCCACACATTTACGTATTTTCTATAGCTAATTTTGTGCTGCAGCAGTAGAGTCACTTTGTAGGGACTGCAAAGCCTAAAACATTTACTGACTGTATTAAAAAAAAAGTCTCACAACCACTGTTTCAGAGAATAAATCTGAATTGAAGATGTGGAGCTCCTCAGACCACTTCATCTAGGCTCCATTTTCATGGCACTAATTTCTTTATCAAATAGTACGACAAGACAGAACTCCACCCACTGAAAGATAATTACTAAGAATGGTAGGGTTTTATATAGAACCAGGGAAATGGAGTGGTAGTAGTTGAGAGGGGAAGAAACATAAGCAAAAGACAAATGTAGAAAATATCTCTGGAGTTTCAAGTACATTACTTATTTAAGAAAACTCAGAGATACAATAAAATAAGGATTAAAAAAAGCCCCCCTTTAAAAAAAAACTCAAAAAAAAGATATAAAAGATGATTGGGAAAAAAAATAGGTCAATGAATACAGGATACAGATAAGAAAAGGGAAAATTCAGTATTGGAATAAAAGGAACATTAGACACAAATAAAGGCTGTCACAAGTATGTCCACAGGCACAGAGAACAGACTTCAGGAAACTTCTCAAAAAGAATAAAAAGAGTCAAATAACTTAAAGTAATTCAGAGAAAAAGGTAATGCAAATAGAAGTCACACAAGTTAAGTCCAGATTGATTTGAGTGGATAAACTCTACCATTTGATGGAAGAAGCAACAAAGTCAATTTGCAAAAGGTGTAAGTGGAGAGAAAAGAAAAATACTGTCACCACCTTGAAAAATAATCTTCTATGGGCGCCAGGGTGGCTCAGTCAGTTAAGCGACTTCCTTCGGCTCAGATCATGATTCTGGAGTCCTGGGATCCAGCCCCGCATCAAGCTCCCTGTTCCGCGGGAGGCCTGCTTCTCCCTCTCTCACTCCCCCTGCTTGTGTTCCCTCTCTCACTGTGTTTCTCTCTGTCAAATAAATAAAATAAAATCTTAAAAAAAAAAAAAAGAAAAAGAAAATAATCTTCTACACTTGTCCAGTTAGAATTCCCCTCTGGATTCTGAATCTTGAGGACAGGAACAAAGAGATCAAAAGGTTGGCATCTCACTCAATTCCAAAGGCATTATGCCCAGGCTGTAAACTACTGTAGTCATGGATTCTGGTTCCTAGTTTTAAGAACTGTTGTCATTCTTGCCATTTTCCATCTCATTGCCAAGCACCCCATTGTTTCTTTGAGCCCCTGAGCCTTAAAAATATTCCTTTATTTTTGCCTCTTAGCATCAGCTTCTACAGCTTTCAAAGAAAGAATCCTAAAGAATATAGCTATTATAAATTTACAATTGGTGTCTTTCCACTCATCTACTATGTAAGGACTTATATAAGAAATGTTGGGAACATTACATTACTTAATTTGGACTTATATTTATATTGTTCTTATTCTCCCATTTGTATTGCTTTAATTATCTTCATATTTATATTTTTCTCATTCTCCCATTTGTATTGCTTTAATTATCTTCATATGCAAGTTTTCAGAAAAAAAATCTATTTTAAAGCACTTGAAACTAGATTCAAAATATTTTAAATCAACATAATAAATTTCTAACTCAGTGCTTCTCAACCCTAACCATTTTTAATGTTTTTTGAGACTTTTTTCGTTGCCTTTCCACACAAATATTGAAGTCAGCTTAATTATCTTTTTATTTCTAGTTTTTTTAATTTAATTTTTTAAATTTTATTTATTTGGGATGAAAAAAGAAATTAGTGCAAGCATGAGCAGGAGGGGAGGGGCAGAGAGAGAAGCAGATTCCCCAGGGAATGGCCAGCCCATGGTGGGGCATGATCCCAAGACCCGGGAATCATGATCTGAGCTGAAACAGAGGCTTAACCAACTGAGCCACCCAGGTACCTCTAGTTTGTTAATTTCTACCCCAAAAAACCCAGGCCTGTCAGAATTTGGACTGGGATTACATTAATTCTATACCCCCATTTGGGGAGCACTGACATCTTCAAACTTTGAGATTTCCATTCTATGAACTTGGTATCTTTAAATTGTCTCTGGGAAAAAACTGATTTTTAATACAAGCTTCCTATCCTGCAACAATGCTAATTCTAGTAGATGTTGTTTTAGGATCCCTTAAGATTTTTATACACACAGTATGTCAAAGGTAAATAAAGATAGTTTAAGATTTCTCTAATTGTTTACCTTTAATTCTTTTTCTTTTTTTTTTTTTTTTTTTTTTTTT
>PITA01019043.1:0-38713 GCA_004023965.1 Spilogale gracilis | reverse complement strand
TTATCTCACCCTGGCGGGAAAATTACTGTGTGACTCTTGCTTGCTGTTTGAAACGTATATAAACCCCTAGACCCTTGCATTCGGGGTCCTTGCTGAAACCCGCTGTGCCGGGCAGATGCTTGGACCCTAGCTAGCTGGAAATAAACCTCACGGTGTGATTTGCATTATCCTGAGCGTCCTCGGTTTCTCTTTGGGGAGGAGGTCGACATCGGACTTTAACACATGTGTATCAGCGGTCCATATGCTTCGGGGATGATTGCCAACATAAATCTTGGGGGTAGAGATAAAGGAAGTTTCCAAAAGAATTTTACGTTAAAATAGACTTTAAGGATCCTGAGGGTCAGGCTAAGATTGTCTTTTGCCTGTGGCAAGTGTTAACATCGAGTTTCTAGAGGAATGTCACTGTTCCTGTTCCAAGGACTCGTTGGTAGGCTATAGGTAGTGGGGAAGTTAAATTTTCCTTTTGCCTTCCTTTCTCACATCAGGTTAAGGACCTGGGGACCTGCACGTTAAACTAACAAAAGACAGATGTGCGGGGGTTGGGGGAGAAGCACACAGTTTTTATTAATAGTTTCATGCTTGGCAGTTCATAGGAAAGAGGGTTTGGACCTTAGGGAAGAAGACCTAGTGAGGGAGGGGACTAGGAAACACTGGGGTGGGGGGGCTAAAGGAGGATACAGGTTCTTTTAGTAATGTCGGTTTATGCAAATTCCTCTTTGTGTTGACTCCCCACCTTCCACAATAAGAGTCCTTTTTCTCTCCCTGATACAGAGCTGGGGGGCAGGGAGTAGAGGTACCTTCCTCAAAGAGAAATTTAGGATTTGCTTTCAGGCAGTTAAGGGAAGGATAGAGAGCTCTTCTTGCATTAACCCATTCTCAGTTGCCTTCAGCTCAAAATAATCCTTATGCCAAAGTGATGTATTTTGGAGTAGCATTTCCTTTTTCTCCCCCAATTTTTTGGAGATATTACTGATATATAATATAGGTAAGTTTAAGGTGTACAATGTAATTGATGCTGTTAGGGCCTGCTTAGCCTAAGGGCAGCCATAATCCGGCAGATACTTGGACCCCAGCTAGCTGGAAATAAACCTCGCTGTGTGACTTGCATTATCCTGAGTGTCCTCGGTTCTTCACGGGGAGGTGGTCGACACTGGACCTTATCAATGCTAGGCCATTGAGTTCAACATTCAAGAAAGAATTCTGGCTCAATTGGTGGAGTGGAAAACTCTTGCGTTCAGGGTGGTGAGTTTGAGCCCCATAATGGGGGTACAGATTACTTAAAATCCTTAGAAAGAATGAATTCTTGAGACATTTTATGGTGCAAAGAACGTGCTTTTATTACAGCACGGGGACAGGACCTGTGGGCAGAAACTGCACCAGGGTGGTGACTTGGGAATGATTATATATTCTTAAGATAGGTACAAGTCACCCAAGTCTCTAAAGGGATTTCCCTTTGTTAAGGAAGAGTTAGAGAGTCCTAGAAGCCTGGCTATTGTCAAGGTCTGGTTGCTTTTAGTCTCCAGCAAAGCATTTACATTAAGGCAGCGGTGAGTTCCTTGAGGACTGTCCTGCTCAATCTGCCACAGGTATTTATCAGTAGGATTTAATTTTATCTGCATTTCTCTTGCCTTTATTCTCATCATCATCATGATTTTGTAGGGAAGGAAGAATTCTTCCTCCATCCTTCAAGGCCTTCCAGCTGGACTAAGAATTAAATTTACACGAAACAGGGGCACCTGGATGGCTCAGTCGTTAAGTGTCTGCCTTCTGCTCAGGTCATGATCCCAGAGCTCTGGGATCGAGCTCCGGGATGGAGCCTCGGGACTGAGCCCTGCATCGGGCTCCCTGCTCCTCAGGAAGCCTGCCTCTCCCTCTCTCGCTCCCTCTGCTTGTGTTCCCTCTCTTGCTGTCTCTCTGTGAAATAAATAAATAAAATCTTACACACACACAGATTTGTACTGTGGGTTCACAGAAGCTCTGTAATGAAACAGACCTAGAGAAATGACCAAGGCAAGCAGTTTTTATACTTTTTTTTAGGCAAAGAGACCATACATTTGTGAGGAATTTATAGGATAAGAAAAATAGGGGTTTGGGAGTTTTGATTTGGAAGGAATTTGTTTGGGGGAGGTTTGGTTTTGTTGTTGCTGTTTAAAGATTTTATTTATTTGACAGAGAGAGCACACACACAAGCAGGGGGCGCAGCAGGCAGAGGGAGAGGGAGTAGGCTCCCCACCCCATGCGGGACTCAATCCTAGGACCCTGTAATCATGACCTGAGCCGAAGGAGCCACCCATGCGCTCATTCAAGCGCCTGGCAGAAGGAATTTGAAGTGGAATTTCAAGTAGGGCTGAGGTAGACCAGGAGAAAAGGAACAGGTTTTATTTTGACATTGTTCTGGGCTTTAAAGTCCCTATCCTGCGATAAGGCTGTCTTTCTAGGGACACCTGGGTGGTTCAGTCATTAAGCATCTGCCTTCAGCTCAGGTCATGATCCTGGAGACTGGGGATAGAGCCCCACATCGGGCTTCCTGCTCGGTGGGAAGCCTGCTTCTCCCTTTCCCACTCCCCCTGCTTGTGTTCCCTCTCTCGCTGTGTTTCCCTCTGCCAAATAAATAAAATCTAAAAAAAAAAAAAAAAAAAAAAGAGGAGGATGTCTTTTTACATCTTAGTATCTTACTTAGTGCAGGGAGGAAACTTTTAAATGGGAGATTTATTTCTAGCTTTCAGGGGGTACTGAGGAGCGTCTGAGGGTCCTTGCATTGGCTGTTTCTTAAGTAACTTCTATTAATCTACACACCCAGCTGCCTAGCTGGCTCAGTCCGTAGCAGGTGTGACCCTTTTATATTTTTGTTTTATTTATTTATCTATTTTTATTTATTTATTTATTTATTTGACAGAGAGAGGTAGGCCGAGAGACAGGCAGAGAGAGAAGGGGAAGCAGGCTCCCCGCTGAGCAGAGAGCCAGATGCCAGCCTGGATCCCAGGACCCTGAGATCATGACCTGAGTTGAAGGCAAAGGCTTTAACCCACTGAGCCACCCAGGCGCTCCGACCCTTTTTTATTTTTTTAAAGATTTTTATTTATTTATTTGACGGAGACAGACACAGCGAGAGCAAGAGTGAGAGCGAGAGCGACAGAGAGAGAGAGAGAGGGAACACAAGCAGGGGGAGTGAGAGAGGGAGAAGTAGGCTTCCCACTGAGCAGGGAGCCCAAAGCAGGGCTTGGGGGTCATGACCTGAGCTGAAGGCAGATGCTTAAGGACTGAGCCACCCAGGCACCCCAAGTGTGTGACTCTTGATCGCAAAGTCGTAAGTTGGAAGCCCTATGATGGGTGTACAGACTACATGAAAAAATAAATAAATAAACTTTAAAAAAATAGGGGCATCTTTGTGGCTCAGTCAGTTAAGTGTCTGCTTTGGGCTCAGTGGTCCTGGGATGGAACTGCTGGGTCAGGCTCCCTGCTCAGTGGAAAGCCTGCTTCTCCCCCTGCCCCTCCCCCTGCTTATGCTTTCTGTCTATTCTCTCTCTCTCTCTCAAATAAATAGATAAAATCTAAAAAAAAAAAAAAAAAAGAAAAAAAAAGAAAACTTTAAAAATAAATAAATAAAATAATCAATATATTAAAGTGGCCCATTTGGGGGTGGACTGCCCTTAGCCCCTACAATTTGGTAGACACATAGCATGCAAGATAATTATGGGGAAGTATATTCTGATCCCTTGTGCACTAAAACTGCACTAGGTGACAGAGGTCAGTCTTCTGGGACATTGCAACTGACCTCCAGGAGGAATCTGGAACTGGAAGAATGGGAAACCAGTTTAGCAAGGCAGGCTAGCAATACTTTTAACATAACAACCTTGCTGGAAAATGTACAATTTCATTAAGTATGGTTATTTTTTTAAGCATAGAGGAAAAGCATTTTTTTCTCACCTTTTTAGGGAAACTCTCCACCCAATATGGGGCTCGAACTCACAACCCAGAGATCCAGAGTCCGGTGCTTCGCTGACTGAGCCCACCAGGTGCTCCAGGAGTGAAGTTTTTTTTTGGGGGGGGGGGTTGCTTTTTTTTTTTTTAAGTTGAGTATTTGGATCACAAAGTAGGGGCTTGAACTCACGACCCTGAGACCAAGACCCTGAGATCAAGACCTGACTGAGATCAAATCAGATGCTTAACTCTAGGAGCCATCCAGGCACCCTTCTGAGAGTAGAGTGTTTTTGAAGTTCTCATCATTTTGTGAAAATGCATAAAGGGAAACCTCACTAAGACGGAGCCAGGAGGCCAGAAGAGGGAGCTCTTGCACTGTACTAAACACTTAACACTCAGGTAGGTTATTTGGGGAAAGGTTGAACAGAGAGGGAACAAATGTGGTGGCGCTGGGGAGAATGAAATAGGGAAAGAGGGGAAGCCAAGCCAAGGCTAGAATATCAAACTGGTTTCCTCTTTAAACAACAGTGCAGCAACAGTTCTGGACATCTCTTGAGGACTACGTGGAATGTACACAGAACTGTCCCAACAAAGGGAAGGCAGATGGCTGGGGTTTTTTCCTCACTGGTTCCCGTCATCCCTCAGTCAGAGGCTGCTGAGAGAGTTCCATACTGTCCCACATGCAGGTTTGCATACACACCAGAGTTAATGGCCACATGGGCTCCCCCAGGATGGCCCCCTGCAACAGCAGAGAAAGTCTGGGGTGAAGCATGAGATGAAAAGCATCTTTAGAACAAAATTTTTATTCGCTTTTATGAATAATCTCAGATTGCACACAGTTGAAGTAAATATCAAAGACCTAGAGTGTTGATAGGGGAAGAAAATCCAAAGTGATGCGTGGAGTATAAAAGAAGGGAATATAAAAAAGAACCGGAAAAGGGGTCACCTGGCTGACTCAGTCAGTGAAGTATCTGAGTCTTGATCTCAGAGTTGTGAGTTCGAGCCCTGGGCTGGGGATACAGAGATTACTGAAAAATAAATTATTTACATAAGAAATCTTAGCAGTATTGGGTGGGGGGGTAAGGAGTGCCTATTACCTTTAAAAGAATAAAAATTATAATGACAGCTGCATTCCCAATAAAAAGATCAGACCACAGAGAAAGTACAGGATGATGTCTTCAAAGTGCAAAGGAGAAAGTACCAACCCAGAATTCTATACCCAGTAAAAATATCCTTAAAAATAAAAATGGGGGCGCCTGGGTGGCTCAGTTGGTTGAGCGACTGCCTTCGGTTCAGGTCATGATCCCGGAGTCCCGGGATCAAGCCCCGCATCAGGCTTCCTGCTCGGCGGGAAGCCTGCTTCTCCCTCTCTCGCTCCCCCTGCTTGTGTTCCCTCGCTGGCTGTGTTTCTCTCTGTCAAACGCATAAATAAAATCTTAAAAAAATAATAAAAATAAAAATAAAAATGAAATGGACCATTTAGAGGCAAGAATTTGAGAGAATTTATCACCAGCTGCCTTACACTAAGTCAAAAAAAAAAGGGAAAATAATGCAGGTGGAAGCAGGAGATGCAGAAAAGACAAAAGACACAAAGAGAAAAAGAAATATCAAGGGAAATTTAATGTTGGTTGTATAAAACAGCAAGAGTAGCAAAACATAGGACCATAGGTTTTTGGTCCATAAATTGGGAGGGAGTAAATGAATTTAACTTCTAAGGTCTTTACATTGTCTTTGATGTAATAAAACCATAATTATATACTAGATATTTATGTCAAGAATGTATTTTCTGGGGTACCTGGATGGCTCAGTCAGTGGAGCATGTGACTCTTGATCTTAGGGTTGTGAGTTCAAGCCCTGAGTGTTCAATGTAGAGATTATCTAAAAATAAAATCCTTAATAAAAAAAGAATGTATTTTGAAATTTCTAGGATAACTGAAAAAAAATTTTTAAAGACTGAATAATTTATGGGGAGCCTATGTGGTTCAGTTGTTGAGCATCTGCCTTTGGCTCAGGTCATGATCCCAGGGTCCAGGGATGGAGCCCTGCATCCAGCTCCCTGCTCAGCAGAAAGCCTGCTTCTCCCTTTTCCACTCCCTCTGCTTATGTTCCCTCTCTAGCTGTGTCTCTCTGTCAAATAAATAAATAAAATACTTTGGGGCACCTGGGTGGCTCAGTTGGTAAAGCTACTGCCTTCAGTTTGGGTCATGATCCCAGAGTCCCAGGATCAAGTCCCACATCGGGCTCCCAGCTCTGCAGGGAGTCTGCTTCTCCCTCTGACCTTCTCCCCTCTCATGCTCTCTCTCTCTCTCAAGTAAATAAAATCTTAAATTAAACAAATAAATAAAATATTTTTGATAAATAAATAAATAAATAAATAAATAAAAGATTGAATAGTTTAGAGAGGAATTACAAAATCCAAGATTTGTTAAGAAAGTGGAAAAGGGAACACTGGACAATAAGGAGAAAATATAAATTAAATTTAGTTATATCAGTATAATTACACTAAATATAAATGGATTGACTCCAATTTAAAGACAAAGTGTTTCAGATGGGATTTCTATAATTAGGTTATAAAAAATAAAAATAAGAAGGCAGTTATTGTGATGATTATAGGAATGTGCTTTAAATGTAATGATACCAAAGAATGGAAAGCAGAAGTCTTAAAATTAAAATTAATTGCAACATAAGAATACTAACTTCTGGGGAGCCTTAGTGGCTCAATGGGTTAAACCTCTGCCTTCGGCTTAGGTCATGATCTCAGGCTCCTGGGATAGAGCCCCACATTGGGCTCCCTGCTCAGCGGGAAGCCTGCTTCTCCCTCTCTTACTCCCCCTGCTTGTGTTCCTGCTTCCTCCACCCTTTCTGCCTGCCTCTCTGCCTACTTGTGATCTCTCTCTCTGTCAAATAAATAAATAAAATCTCTTTTAAAAAAAGTTTGGAGAAAAAAAAGAACACTAACTTCGGGGCATCTGGGTGGTCCTATCGTTAAGCGTCTGCCTTGGGCTCAGGTCATGATCTCAGGGTCCTGGGCTAGAGCCCCACATTGGGCTCCCTGCTCAGCGGGAAGCCTGCTTCTCCTTCTCTCACTCCCCCTGCTTGTGTTCCCTCTCTCGCTGTGTTTCTCTCTGTCAAATAAATAAAGTCTTTTTTTAAAAAAAAACCACTAACTTAAAAAAAAAACAACCAAATTGGTGTATTTGTACATCCACTCTTTTACTTAAGTTTTTTTTTTTTTAAGATTTTACTTATTCATTCGAGAGAGAGCGAGCAAGCAGGGGGGAGGAGCTGAGGGAGGACTCCCCCTGGGGGTCATTGCAGGACCTAAAGATCAGGACCCAAGCTGAAGGGAGAAATGCTTAACTATCTGAGTCCCACCCCCAGGTGCCCCTCTTAAGATTTTTTTTAAAGCAATCTCTTCACCCAACCTAGACTCCAACTCATAACCTCGAGATCAGGAGTCCCATGCTACACCACCCGAACCAGCCAGACACCCCTGAACACCCACGTTTATAGCACAATGCACAAAAGCCCAAAGGTGGAAACAACCCACATGTCCTTGAACAGATGAAGGGATTAAGCAATGTGGTGTGTCCCTGCGGTGGAATATTATTCACCCGTAAAAAGAAACAAAGCATGGACACACGCCACAACATGGATGAACCTGGGAAACATTAAATAAAAAACCGGATATGAAAGGACAAGTATTATATGATTCCGATTCTATGAAGTACTTAGAACTGTCAAAGTCATAGAGATAGAAGGCAGATAGAAGTTGTTAGGGGCTGGAGGGAAAAGGAGATGAGGAGCATGCAATAAATTGTGCCAAGTTAGGGCACTGCAGTGGCTCAGTCAGTTAAGCATCTACCTCTGGTTCTGGTCATGATTCCAGGGTCCTGGGATGGAGCCCTGCATCGGGCTCCCTGCTCAGTGGGAAGCCTGCTTCTCTCACTGCCTGCCGTTCCCATTCCCCCTGCTTGTTCTCCCTCTCCGGCATATTAAGTGAATAAAATCTTTCTAAAAAATAAAATAAAATTGTGCTAAGTGACTGATGTCAGCCTCTGTGACGCTCTCCAGTGACCTCAAGGAAGAATCAAAACCAGAAAAAAAAAACGAAACAAAGCAACAACAACAACAACAACAAAAAAAACAGTTAAACAGCGGCATGCAAGCAATATTTTCAATCAGCTATGATGAAAAACATAATGTAATGAGATGACGAGGGTCTTCCTCGTGTCTCTGTGGAAGTCAGTAAACCTTAATTTTAACAACCAAAACAAATTATACCTTGTGATGCTCAAGTATTTAGAGAAACGCTTACAAACAGATATCCTCTCCCTTCTGTATATATAATCCCCACAGTTAACAAGATTTGGAGTCGTTCTTCAGAGCAATCAGAAAGACTCCTTCCCAGGCTATGATGAATAAAGGTCGGGGTTTTCTTGCAGTTGGCGGGATTTAGTGTTTAATGGATACAGACTTTTAGTTTGGAAAGATAAGAATGTTCTGCAGATGGATGGTGGGGATGGTTGCCCAACAGTGTCAATGTTCTCAATGCCATGAACTGGACCCTTAAAAAGCATGAAAGGGTTCATGTCTGTTATGTATATTTTAGCGTGACAGAAATTGATTGTAGTGTAGATGGGAGTGGAGGGAGAGAGGTGAAGAGACAGAATGCAGAGGAGTTTTAGGGCAGTGAAAATACTCTGTAGGCAATTACAGTGACAGGTAGATCTCATCATACATTTGTCCAAATCCATAGAATATACACCACAGAGAGAGAACCCATCGGCAAACTATGGGCCTTGGCTGATTACTGTAGGTAAATCTCTGGTTTATTTTATTTTATTTTATTTTTTTAAACTTTTTAAAAGATTTTTATTTATTTATTTGACAGAGAGAGAGAGATCACAAGTAGGCAGAGAGAGAGGAGGAAGCAGGCTCCCTGCGGAGCAGAGAGCACCGCAGAGCCAAGAAGCCAGTAATAAAGTATTTTTTAAAAAACAAGTTTAGGGGGTACCCGGCTGGCTCAGTCAGTGGAGTGCGTGAGACTCTTGATCTCTCTTGACCTGCGCGGGGGAGGGAGGTTGTGAATTCGAGCCCCATCTTGGGCGTAGAGTTTTGGTTTTTTTTAATGGGCTTAGGTGGGCGCTTGGGTTGCTCAGTGGGTTAAAGCCTCTGCCTTCGGCTCAGGTCATGATCTCAAGGTCATGATCTCAAGGTCGTGGGATGGAGGCCGGAATCAAGCTCTCCGCTCAGCGGGGAGTCTGCTTCCTCCTCTCTTTGTCTACTTGTGATCTCTGTCAAATAAATAAATAAAATCTTTTTTTAAAAAAAAGGTTTAGGTATATATTAATATGAGACAATGAAAGCTTTAGAGTAGAATAGCATGACTAGAAATGAGACATTTAAGACAAATTTAATTGATTTAATGGACTTTTAGCGGTTCCTTACCCTTCTTTCCTAGAGTCGGAGGAACCGGCTGGGCTGGCCCCAGTCTTTGGAGGAGGGGCGGAGGGCGGAGCGGGAGGACGGAGAGGAGATGACAGGGTGGTGCGCGGCAGGGGAGGGGGGGGAAGCATGTAAATGAGGTCTTGCCGGGGCCACCCATAAGAAATTCTCCAATTGAGGTGAAAGGCTTTATTCCACGGAGGCGCTTCGCCGGGCGCCTGAAGATTACGTGACTCTCCCAATTCCAGGTGTTTTGACAGCAGCTGGGGGAGCTGGGTCGGTGCCCTCGCGGACTGAATTTTAGGCAGCTGTTTTCTTTCGCGGGAATTTGAGTTCCGAGGTCGTTCCTGTTCCTCGCAGGAGGGTCGCTAGTTCAATCCCAGTAACAGTGAGAATACCGTTTTCTGAGGACTGCTCCTCCAAACCTTGCAGGTTATCCGCCGGCCGGCGTCCGCGGGTGGGGAAGGTTGCAAAAGGAAAGAGGGAGGGGGGCCTAAGAGGGAAACTGGGGACCCCTCCACTCGACCGTGTCCTTTTCCGCGCAGAGAAGTCTTCCTTTGGTTGGTTCTCATTTCCGGGTGCCCCCCAAGGAACAGAAATGTCTGAGGAGAAAGTTCTGCGGGACTCCGGGGCGGGGCGGGGCGGGGGTTGTCCTCCGGCCCAGGCCCAGCAGGGATGCAAGTCCCGGGATCCCCCTCCTACTGGCTCCTCCTCTCCTCGCCCCAACCCAATCCCTTAAACCATCCGTTTTGAGGAAGGGGTCCGGAAGCGGGTGCAAAGGGCCTGGGCAAGACCGGTTTCTATCGTCGATCCTTCCTGGGGGCCTGTTTTATTTTATTTGTTTCTTTAGTTATTATTTTTACAGTTTCATCCCTCCCGTCCTCAACCCTGCAACCCTCTATCTAGTACAGGAATGAGCCCTTGGGCTGCGCGGTCCGCAGACGAGTTCCGAACCGGTGTTGCTGAGATGGTGAGTTGTGGCAGAGCACACACTGCGGGCGGGCCCGGGTCGGGTTCCGGGGAGTACAGAGTCTGTCCGCGGAAGCCTGGCTCTCTGCGTTCAAGAGGACAGGAGAGGCGCAGTGGCCCACGTGTCGAACCTTAAAAGCGCTCTTCACCTTGCCCCAGGGGGGATTCCCTGGCCAGAGCAGGGGGTAGGGCTGGAGGGGGGTGGGGTGCTGTTGAATTTATGTAAGTCTCGGAGTCCGTTGGTTTTAGGGCGAGCTGAAAAATACTGGGCACAGTCAGTTCGAGGGGATGACCATTGGGGGTTCTCTTCTGGAGAAAGGGTTGCCGGATATGAGTTGGGTCCCGGCACACGTTCTTCCTTTCTGGGAAACTGAGGTCTCCGTAGAGGGCATTTATAAAAGGCCAAGGTGCAAGAAGTTCCAGGGGATTTGTCGGGATCAAACTCCCTGGTTTCAACAAGTTGCCTGTTTGTCGTTCATGGACTCCAGGAAGGTCTGGTTCCCCCCAAGCTCGGGGCACCGGTGGGGATGTTTCAGATGTCGATGTGGGTGTTTTCCTTCTACCAGCATACCTGAGCCCGCCCAGAATTATGCATTCTCTTTTGGTTTTGCTTTTTGCTTTTCCCACTGTCCCAGATAAAGTTGTCTGAGATCACCGGGGACTCATCCTGAGCCCCAGTTGTATGGGCTTGTTGCAAGGACCGAGATCCAGGGACCCAGAGGAACCTTGCAAATGAAGGGATGGAGTCATTCATTCCTAATAGGAGTGGGATTTGGGATGGGGCGGGAGGAGAGAGGGTGGAATTCAGGGTAAATGTGAACGCATGCTGGCTTAGATGGGCTCAAGCTGAACTGCATGCAAAGGAATGATCCGGTCGGGATGGTGCCTTGGAAACTACAAGGTCAGATAGAGGTGGAATGTTGTGTCCCAAACCCTTTATCTAAATGTCTGCTCAGAGTTGCAGTTTGAGGTTGCTTCCCCATCCAAGTGACTCAGGATACCCCAGGCAAGAGCGGGATGTTCTTTTCTTACTGATAGGATGTCAAAGAGCAGCATTTTGGAGAGCTATGAATTTTAGGCAACAAAATTTATCAGTGAGTTAGAAAACAAGGGGGAGGCGGGGAGGAGTCCTTTTAACTTTGCTGCTACTTTCCTCCTATCTCTTCACGTGATGGGTGCAGGGCGGGTTTGCAGCCTTGCTTTCACAGTGACCGAGTAGCCTATAATCTTCAGTTTGCCCCAGCACTTAAGAACTTTATGAGACTGAGGGTCTCCTTTCTGTCTGTTCTGTGAAAACCCGAGTTCATGTGAATCCTGGTGTAGTGAACCCAAGGGGATCTTGGGGACCACGTATAAATGTTTGAAATTTTTGAAACTGAAGTAGGATGGATGCCTATTTCTTAAGAAATGGAGTCAGTATATATATATTTAAAGGTTTTATTTCTTTATTTTTGAGAGAGAGACAGAGAGAGCACGAGCATGGGGAGTAGCAGACAGAGGGAGAAGCAGTCTCCCTGCTGAGCCAGGAGCCTGATGCAGGGCTTGATCCCAGAATCCTGAAATTACAACCCAAACCCAAGCAGACATTTAACTGACTGAGTTACCCAGGTGTCCCAGAATCAGTGTATTTAAAAAGATGTCGGTGTTCCAATTCTGAATGGGAGAACACTCTGACATCTGGCACTTTGTTTGCACCCATAAATAATTTTGAAATGTGAAAGCCATTCATGAAATCTCTCCAGTAGAAGGAATTCTTATTTTAGCTGGAAAAGATGACTTCAAGTTAAAAAAAAAAAAAGCCAACCTCATCAATTGCACTGTAAATTATTTAATTGTAGACTGTATTTCACTCAATAATGTATTTCTGGAATATATAATAGATCAGTGTGTTCTAAAAATTGTAGCTTGGTTTAAGGTAGACCTTGAAGATTTCCTCCACCTGCCCTGGTTTGCTCTGTTCAAGACTCCTGGCTGCTGAGAAGCAACCACTTTCATAGATCCTTGCATATCTTTTCAGGGTTCCTTATTGTTCCTTGAATTCATGAAAATGAGAAATGGAGCTCGCTGCACACTCTTCTGCAGCTAATGTTGTAGATTCAAAAAGACTCAAGGGACCGAATGCAGTATGAGGGTCCTTGGAGACAGACGACGGTATTTGATTCTATAAAAACGTTACTGCTAGTGTTTCTCACTGTGGTAACGTTGCAGCTACATTTTAAAAGACTCCTCACACTTTGGAGATGTGTAATGCACATGTTGAAGGGTGCAAGGCTATGAGAGCTGGAGTTCTGTTGACTATAGTGTAGGCTGATGGGAAGAGGTGGCAATGTGCGGAAACAGGTGGATGGTGGGGAGGGTTTGCTTACATTTCGTTTTCCCTGTGTTATGCAAGTTCACACTTCCCATGATTGAATGCAAATGGTTAGAAAGCTCTTTTGTGGGCGCCTGGGTGGCTCAGTTGGTTAAGCAACTGCCTTTGGCTAGGGTCATGATCCTGGAGACCCGGGATCGAGTCCCACATCGGGCTTCCTGCTCAGCAGGAAGCCTTCTCCCTCTCTCACTCCCCCTGCTTGTGTTCCCTCTCTGGCTGTGTTTCTCTGTCAAATAAATAAAATCTTAAAAAAAAGAGAGAGAGAGAGAAAGAGAGAGCTCTTTTGTACTGCTAAGCTTTTTTTCCTCTCTATTTAAAGATTTTAAGTAATCTCCACACCCAGCATGAGGCTCCAGCCCACAACCCTGAGATCAGGAGTCACACGTTCCACTGACCGAGCCACAGGCACCCCTAAAGATATATTTAATACCAATTCTTGATATCATCTGACTTTGTCTATATGTCCATTTACTGTATATATATTTTTAGTTTCTGTGCCAAAATGTTTTAGATTTTGAAAAAATAAAATTTCAAAATGCAAAATGTAAAAAACACAATAAAAAATTATTAAATATTAAACAGTACTAGAAACCAGGACATCCAGGATACCAGACAGTGCTTTACAAAAAAGAGAGAGAGAAAATAACTCGCAATATTTCTTTTTTTTTTTCTTAGTATTTTATTTATTTGACAGAGAGAAATACAGCCAGAGAGGGAACACAAGCAAGGGGAGTGAGAGAGGGAGAAGCAGGCTTCCTGCCGAGCAGGGAGCCCGATGTGGGACTTGATCCCGGGTCTCGGGGATCATGACCTGAGCTGAAGGCAGTCACTTAACCAACTGAGCCACCCAGGCACCCCAACTCACAATATTTCTAACACCTGTCCAGAGTTTGAATTTCAGCAGTTTCCACCAAAAAATATCTTTTAGAGTTAGATTTCTTTTTTAAAATACAGATTATTTTATTTATTTATTTGTTTGTTTGTTTGTTTGTTTGTTTGCTTATTTATTTATTTATTTTAGAGACCATGAGTTGTGGCGGGGAGGAGCAGAGGACAAGGGCATGGGAGAGAATCTCAAAGCAGAGCTTGACGCCCAACACAGGGCTGATCTCTCGACCCTGCAATCATGACCTCAGCAGAAATCAAGCCTCCGATGCTCAACCCACTGAGCCATGCAGGGCCTCCTCTTTTTTACTTTTTAAAGTTTATTTATTTAAGTAGTCTCTACAAGCTACCTGGGGCTTGAACTCACCACCCCAAGATCTAGAATCGCATGTTGCCTTGTGTGGCTGAAAGTGACACTGAAGGTGTGACCTGATTCACATGGACATTTTTGCAGTACGTCTCAGGTGGTAGGTGTCTCCTAAACATCACAGCTGTGTACGCAGAGTGCCTGCTGCTCTGATGTGGATGAGGCTGAAATCCACCAGTGGCTTCAGGTGCCCAGAGACCTTTGCTCCCACTTCCCAAAGTAGCGGGCAGGTAATGAGCAAAATAAGGCATTCCTGCTCTGCAGAGAAGCATGTCCTCTTCAGATTTTCACCTCCCTGTCTGAGCATCTGTGCTTGTCTCTTGAACCAGTAATTTCATTCAGGACAAAATGGTGACTCTTGCATGAAATCATGGCTTCCAAGTTTTTAGCTAAAACTCCGTAGGGTTTTCTGTCATCAAGAAGGACTATTCAGGGGCCTCTGGGTGGCTCAGTCATTAAGTGTCTACCTTTGGCTCAGGTCATGATCCTGTAGTCCCGGGATCAAGCCCTGCATTGGCTCCCTGCTCCACGGGAAGCCTGCTTCTCCCTTCCTCACCCCCCCGCTTGTGTTCCCTCTCTAGCTGTGTTTCTTTCTGTCAAATAAATAAACATCTTAAAAAAAAAAAAAAAGATTATTCAGGATGCCAGGGTGGCTCAGTTGGTTAAGCAACTGCCTTGGGCTCAGGTCATGATCCTGGAGCCTCGGGATCGAGTCCCACATCGGACATTCAGTTAC
The DNA here is from genome assembly GCA_004023965.1 of Spilogale gracilis. NCBI lineage: Eukaryota > Metazoa > Chordata > Mammalia > Carnivora > Mephitidae > Spilogale > Spilogale gracilis. Next base: position 24,016 of record PITA01019043.1, on the reverse strand, counting down.
TCAAGTTATGTTCCTAGTAGAAAGGCAGGGCAAAAACTTAATTTTTCCTTTTATTACCCAGGTTTTAGAGTAAGGACTAAAGTTCTTACCGCCTGCAGTGGTAAGAAATGCTTCCTGCCCCCCCCCCCCCCCCCCACACACACACACACACTTCGGTTTTCCCTTTTGGGTATCATTATGAGTTCATGTATTTTTAGTATCCAACCTGTTTCAGTCCATTGCTATTTTAAGGTTCACAATATCCCAGATTGGGCCATTGGCATGCCCTTAGGGCCAGCATCTGTATCTTTTCACACTGTTTGGGCGGCTTCTCTGCCTTCTGAGATCACAGGATCGCTCAGACTCACACTCTGTATTTTCTGTTTCTGAATCAGTCATTTTTCAGTGCTTCCTGCTTATTATTTCTCCTGGACATTTTCTCTGAAGAGATATGCTGGGGAGTGTGTGTGTGTGTCTGTGTGTGTGCATATTTCTGCTGATATTTTATCATAAAGTTGACCTTTTTTAACTTCTAAAAACATTTTTAAGTTTATTTATTTCTGTAATCTCTACACCCAACATGGGGCTCGAACTCGCAACCCCAGAGGCAGAATGGCAGGCTTTTCCAACTGAGCCAGGCAGGCACCCCGATTCTTTTAGTTTTAGATTCGAGTCTTTCTTCTCAGACTAAAAGACTTGCTGGTTCCTAATGAAAGTCTATATAACAGGGTTTTCTTTAGATAAGCCTTAATTCTGCCCCTTCCTCTCCACCCGGTTCCTGTAGTGAGAAGTCTGTGGTTTGTGATATATTTCCATGCCTTTTTTTCCTTTCACTTAAAATATAAACTATGTAAGCTGGAGGGCACATGATATCACTTTCTATCCATAGATAAGCGATCTCACTCATTCTATCTGTGGCTGCAGGGTTCTTCATTGTGCGGGTACATCATACTTTTTTTAAGCAAGCCTCATTATTGACTATCTGGGGATGGTCTCCAATCGTTTGTTGTTATAAATCAGCTTCAGTAAAGAAAGACATGCACATATCATGTGGGTTCTGGGCCAGGGTACTCTTGGAGTCATTCCATGAGAGCAAATGCTGGGTCAAAGGACAAATGCCAGTACAGTTTTGGTGACTTGTGTCTGATTCACATTCAGATCGGAGGTAGGACGGTTTTAGGTATGACTTAGGAAGGCCTCGCTTTGGCATTCCTTGAAGAGACAGTTGGTTCTGGTCTCTGCATCTGCCATCCTGCAATAGTTCCTCCCTCCATGCGCTGTATGCAGATTTCCTCTTTTAAAAATTTTTTTTAAAAGATTTTATTTATTTGAGAGAGAGACAGAGAGAGCACAAGCAGGGGGAACAGCAGAGGGAGAGGGAGAAGCAAACACCCACGGAGCAGGGAGCCTGATGTGGGGCTCGATCCCAGGACCCCAGCATCAAGACCTGGGCCATGAAGGTAGATGCTTAACTGGCTGAGCCACCCAGGCACCCCCTCATGGTATCTCTTTCACATGCTCAAACTGCCTTATTTCCAAATCTTGTCCCATTCACAGGTCCTGGGGGTTAGAACAATGGCATATCTTTGGGAGAGGACGCAGTTCAACTCATAACAGTGCCCCAATGTCTGTGTTGTTTTAGGACTCCGTGACCTTCACAGATGTGGCCGTGAATTTCACCAGGGAAGAGTGGGCCCTTCTGAACTCTGGGCAGAGAATTCTCTACAGGGATGTGATGCTGGAAAACTGCAGGAACCTGGCCTCTCTGAGTGAGCATCCTACCCTCCCACACATGTTTGTGGCCGGGACAAATGCAAGTCAGACCCCTCCTGGGTTCCCAGAGCTATGCTGAGAAATGGGATAGAGATTGCTCAATAACCAAGATGGGGCCACTGTCCCCAAGGGGTGGACATAGGGTTAACCCCATGAAACAGGAGATCTGTCCATTGCATTACATTTTTATTCTCTTCATAATTAACAGCCCTTGGGAGGTCCTTAGATGCGTGAACACAGAGCATAGAGAGTTTGAGTTTCAGTGCGTTCATGAGGAAAACAGAGGGACCACTTTGTTGCTCTCTACTCACACTTGCTTAGCCCCAGAACCCGTGCAGACCAAAGCATGCACCCCTGCACTGTCTCATTTCTCTGTGACCAGGATCTCAACTAGGCAAGCCTAGTCTGGTCTCCCATTTGGAGCAAGAAACAGGTCTGGGAATGATGCAGGGCAATTTTACCTCCTGCCAGGCAGACATGAGTCCTTACGAGGAAGGATTTTACAATGTGGAAATGATGAAGAATCCATTTCATCCATGTGCAAAACAACGGTGGCTCCTCAGAAAGTTAAACATAGAATTACCATGTGACCCAGCAATTCTGCTCCTTAGTCTCTACCCACAGGAGTTGAAAACAAATGTTCCAAAAGATACAGGTGTGTTCATGGCAGCACTCCCCGCAGCAGCCACAAGGTGGAAACAAGCCAGTTGTCCGTCAACTGAGGAATGGACAAACAAAATATATTCTATCCACACAGTGGAATATTATTTGGCCACAAAAATGAGTGAAGCACAGATGAGAGGTTGCAATATGGGGGCATCTAGGGGGCTCGGTCGTTTAAGCATCTGTCTTCTCAGGTCACAATCTCAGGGTCCTAAGATCAAGTCCTGCATCAGGCTCCCTGCTCAGAGAGGAGCACTTCTCCCTCTGCCTGCAGCTCCCCCTGCTTGTGTGCACTCTCTCTGTGTCAAATAAATAAATAAAATATTAAAAAACAAAAACAAAAACAAGCTGTAATATGGATAAACCTCAAAAACATTGTTATGTGAAAGAAGGCAGACATGAAAGACTACGTATTATCTGATTTCATTTATATAAAATATCTAGCATAGGTAAATCTATAGAAACAAAGCCAATTTGTGTGTGTATTTTGTTTGTTTGTTTTTTCAATTTGTGGTTTTGAAGGGCTGGAGGAAAGAACAGGGAGTGGCCACTTCACAGTCTAGAAGTTCTCCTTCCTTCTGAATGATGAAGATGGAACTGAGTAGAGATGCTCATTGCACCACATGGCCAATGTCCTCCGTGCCACTGAAGGGTACACTTTAAAATGGTTACTTTTGTAGTAAGTCAATTTCATTGCAATTTTTTTTAGTTTTTTTAAAGATGTTATTTGTTTATTTGACTGACAGAGAGAGAGAAAAAGCACAACAGGGGGAGCAGTAGGCAGAGGGAGAGGGACAAGCAGGCTCTCAGAGCTGGGAGTCTGACATACGGCTCAATCCCAGGACCTTGGGATCATGACTTTCATTGCAATTAAAAACAATTTTTTTTTTAAGATTTTATTTACTTATTTGAGAAAAAGACAGTGCACAAGTGCCGGGAGCCAGTCCCAGCAACAGTCAGGGTCTGAAGGGTGAGGGAAGGTGTCGGCGCTTTCGAAATAAGGAGATAGAACTCAAAGAGTGGTGTAGGGATCTCCCTAAAAACACTGTTCTCAGGGCTCTTTATTTATAGCACAGAGTTACTTATTTTTTCAGGTAGAAACTATATGATCAAAGGGTTTCTTTAAGTGATGGATCATCAATCTTGAGTGACAATAGTGACAATAGTGCCTTTGAGGGTCTATACAACAAAACAGGATGTGCCCGCTATATCCTAATCTATGGACTGATCGATCACAGGCAGGCATGCCCTGAGCAACAGATGGTTCCTGCAAATCCTTATCTCATTAGAACGTTTTACTTCTCCCTAGCATAGGGAAGTGAATGAGTGGTCACACAGACAGGAGGTTGCAATATCTAAACTACTTATGTTAGTAAAGGTTTTACTAAGTTTTAAAGTAAGTATGTTGTGCACCTACAATCCTATAATTATCATGCTTCATAAGGATTGGTGTGAGAGGATTCAAAACTAAGAACAAGAGAAAGCATTAACTTGATTATAAGTGAAGTGAGAGGAAATAGTGTCAAAGAAATCATAGTAGTTAAACAGACAAGGAACAATGGAAACAAATATTTTTTAGTGTCGATGACTGCAACTTTGCAGAGCTCCCTCACTTTGAGGGACGATCATGGCACTCCATGCCTTGCAGAGGGAGCCCATATGAGCAATCAGACTGCAGGTCTGTGGCATACTAGCTGGGGAGAGGAAGAAGAAGAGGGGGCGAAGCAAGCTCCCCGCTGAGCAGGGAGCCCAATGAGGGCTCAATCTCGACCCAGGATCATGACCTGAGCCAAAGGCAGACATTTAACTGACTGAGCCACCCAGACACCACACCCCTTCATCTTTAAAATTATACATGGACTCTGTCTTAGTCTGTTTGGGCAGCTGTGACAGAACACCATGGTCTGGGTGACTTACACATGGACACATTTCTTTCTCACCTTCTGGAGGCTGGGAATTTCCAGGTCCAGGGGCCAGCAGGTTCGTTCCCAGTGAGATCTCTTTCCCTGGTTTGCAGATGGCCACCTTCTCGCTGTGTCCTCACATGGTGGAGAGACAGTGAGCTCCATTCTTCAGCTCCTGTAAGGACGGTAGTCCCATCATGGGGGCCCCACTGTCCTAGCTCATCTCAACTCCATTACCTCCCAGAGGCCCCACCTGAAAATAGCATCCCATGGTGGTTGGGGGGAGGGATAATTGGGGCTTCGACATACAGATTTGTAGGAGACACAAATTCAGCCCATGGCAGACTCTTTGTCCTGTTCTCTTCCACATGGCATTCCTGATTACACTCGTAATCCCCACAGAACCCATTGACACCATGGTCAAGTTCAAGCTCCTGACACAGGAGAAATCCCTGAGGTCTTTCTGCTTCGTTTGCTGGCTCTTCCTTCCCTTTCACATCTCCCTCATGTATGAATGACCATTTGAAAGGAAACCCATATGGGCATTTGCCTATTTTAGCATCTCCAAACCCCCCTTAACTCTCAACAAAGAACTTAACTTTTGTGTCCCTTTATTTCAGATTTGGTGACTCAACATCAAACCAAAAACTCAACCCCTCAGCAGGACATTCTTGCTAAAAAGACACTTGTTGAAGCAAATAGAGTGTATGCCATGAGCCACAGTTCCCAGCCCTCCCCGTTGGGAGAAGACCAGGAATGCCACAGAAGAGACAAGCCACCCAAGCAAAGGGAGCAAAAGTTGAAGCAAGTTACTGCTGTGCACAGAAAGGATGAGTGTCCAGTTAGAATCCATGACTATCATGAAATGAACAACTCTATACCTAGCTCATGGAGAGATTCCACCAGAAACCCTATCTGGAAACATGGCTCAGATATTCTGAAACAAAATCCTGCCCTAACCAGTCATCACATGATCTACAGAAACAATAGAGTCTTGCAACAGAGCATTGAGATGACCCCATCTGTAGGATGTCTGACAGAGCCAGAGTCCAAAATATGGACTGACCATCAGAACATTGTGCTTCATACATATGATAATAACTGCCGGGGGGTGGACATTTATGAATGGGATCCATTTGGAAAAACCTTTGAGGAAGACAATTCCCTTAGGGAATACAAGACTCCCATTAAAGAGAAGACTTACGAGTCTAATCCACGTGAAAACACCTTTCAAAATATCTCGACTCATGATGGGCAGAGGCAGTCCTATATGGCAGACGTAAATCATGAGAAGAATCAAGGTGAGAAAACCTTAGCCCACATTCCAAATTCTGACTCACACAGGAAGACTAAGACCAGAGCGGGGAAATACATATGTCAAGACTGTAGGAAAAGTTACGTGTATCTGTCATTCCTTACAAGACATATGGAAATTCACACTGGAGAGAAACCTTATGAATGCAAGACCTGTGGGAAAACCTTTAGATATACCTTACACCTTAACAAACATTTTAAAAAGCACACAATGAAGAAGCCCTATAAATGTGAGGAATGTAGGAAAGTCTTCACCAATTCTTACAGATTTAAAAACCATCTGAAAAGTCACAGTTGAGGGATGCCTGGTCAGGTTAGTCAGGAGAGTGTGTGACTCTTGATCTTGGGGTTGTGAGTCTGAACCCCACATTGGGTGAAGAGATTGCTTAAATAAATAAATGAACTTAAAAAGTAAATAAAAATAAAAATTCACAGTTCAGAGGTCTTGTGAATGAAAGGAATGTGAGAAAAGCTTCATTAATTTTCTCAAAATACCAAGCACATAAGGACATTGTGAGGGGACTCAAGTCTTTCCTGAAGGAAAGAAAATGTGAGAATTCACACATTACATATTCCCATCTTGTGAAGATAAGGTCTGTGGAAAGCTTTTTCATCTTCTAGCTTTATGATTCATTTATTTTTTATTAATTACTAGTTATTTTTTTAAGTAGGCTCCATACACAGCATGGAACCCAACGTGGGACTTGAACTCATGACCCTGAGATCAAGACCTGAGCTGAGATCAAGAGGCCCATGCTCAAAGGACTGAGCCACTCAGGCGCCCCCTTCTTTCACCTTCAGTAGACATTTGTTCTCAAGTTGGAGAGAAGCCCCATGAATATGTAAAAGCCTTCAATGTTGTTTTAATGTAATCCCTGTAAGAACTCACACTGAAGAATAAGGAATGTGGGAAAGACCTCTTTAAACACTTGCCCCTTAAGTTATACAGGGGACCACGTGCTAGAGAGATACTGTGATCATAATAGACAGCAGAGAGCCTTCCAGAAGATGAGTACATAGTTGGAGAGAAACATAGTAAATGTTATGATTGCTGCTGTTACATTGTCTCATCCTCCAACTGGAACCAAAATTCGTGATTCTCCAGGTTTTCTTCTCTAATTAAATCCTATAAAATGATAAAAATCCCTCTGTGATGACCAAAATTAACAAGTCAAGAAACAAGTGTTGGAGAGGCTGCGGAGAAAGGGGAACTCTCTTACACTGTTGGTGGGAATGTAAACTGGTGCAGCCGCTTTGGAAAACAGTGTGGAGATTCCTTAAAAAATTAAAAATAGAGCTACCCTATGACCCTGCAATTGCACTACTGGGCATTTACCCCAAAGATACAGATGTAGTGAAAAGAAGGGCCATATGTACACCAATGTTCATCGCAGCAATGGCCACAATTGCCAAACTGTGGAAAGAGCCAAGATGCCCTTCAACAGATGAATGGATAAAGAAGATGTGGTACATATATACAATGGAATACTATGCCTCCATCAGAAAGGATGAGTATCCAACTTTTGTAGCAACATGGACTGGACTGGAAGAGATGATGCTGAGTGAAATAAGCCAAGAAGAGAAAGTCAAGTATCACATGGTTTCACTTACTTGCGGTGCATGAGGGGTAACCTGGAGGACAGTGGGAGAAGGAAAGTAAATGGGAAGTAGGGTAAACCAGGGAGAGAAACAAAACAACAGAGACTTTGGACACAGAAACAAACTGAGGGACTTGGAGGGAGGGGGTGGGGGGATAGGAGAGCCTGGTGGTGGGTACTGGGGGCACCTAATGTGTGGAGCACTGGGAATGGGGAATGAATCTTGGAACACTGGAAAAAAATTTAAGTAACAATTAAAAAAAAAATCCCTCTGTGTGCCCTTGCAACTCTGCCATGTGAGTTTCAGTACATAGTGGCTTTGTTAGAATTTACATCCAGATGGTTTCACCGATGTGAAGCCCTGTTGAAGCCTCATTTGATTCAGATTGGAGTTTAGTGTGCTCTGTGATAACATTTTTTGTCAGTTGGTTTTTACTAGTCATGATTTCACTGCTTTATGGTCAGAGTATGTGGTCTTCATGATGCCTATGTACGACGCATGTTCTGATGATCATTGGGATCTTCTGGGGCAGATTCTGTCAGTTGCCTGACCATATTAATTTTTCTCCTCCTCTTTTCTAAGGGCCCATAGACTTGTTTTTCCAGAGTTAGCACTGTTGAAGGTTTGGGTTTTTTTTAAAGATTTTATTTATTTGACAGAGAGAAACACAGCCAGAGAGGAAACACAAGCAGGGGGAGTGAGAGAGGGAGAAGCAGGCTTGAAGGTTTTTAAGTGCACTTTCTACTTTTTCTCATAACTGATGGTGGGTAGAGCTTACATCTTCAACAGAATTCACTGACTTGGATTCCTAGAAAGCTGTTGGAAAGAGGAGAGTGTCATTCTTTTTCCCTTAACTATATTCTCTTTGCTCTCTAGCCTAGTTACTCTCTGGAAATTGGATGAAATTCCCTGAATTAACACAAGGAACTTTAGGATCATTGGGATGAAGGTCATAGCCTCAATAACAACCCTCAAAACACAAGAGTCCTCACTTCCCTGTAGCATGTTTTTGGGTATCTGTGGCTGCAATAGACTTCATTTCTAAACTTATTACATCGTGTGAACCCTTAGTTTGAGTAAGAAGCATTTTAGGGGAGAGATTTTTATAACTCAAGGGTTAAATGATAAGACTAGTGCAGGGCCTGTGTTTTTTAAACTACTTCTTGTGTGTTCAAAACACTGAATTTCTTTGGTGTTGGGTGGGATTAGAGTCCAGTACATGTCTAATTGGTCAAGCTTCTTGAGTGTTTTACATTCTCTTACAAACAAAATTTTTGACTCTTGATCTGTCTTTTACTGAGCAAGCTTGTAATACAGTACCCCTCTAGAGAAGTGGATTATCAAAGTCTTAACAGCTTTGTCAATTATTGCTTAATGTATTTGCAGACAATGTTACTAGATGCATAGGTGTTTAGTCATTTTCTTTGTCATAAGTGAGTTCTCTGTTTAATCTATGTTTATGTGTTTATTTACTTGTGAGAGAGACAGAGATTGAGAGAACAAGTAGAAGGAGGGACAGAGGGAGAAGCAGACTCCCTGTAGAGCAAGGAGCCCGCACAGGACTCTATCCCAGGACCCTGGGATCATGATCTGAGCCAAACGGAGATGCTTAATCAACTGAGCCACCCAGGCGCCCTGTAAAGTCTATGTTTTTGTGCGTGTGTGTTTTTTTTAATATTTTATATATTTGACAGAAACACAGCTAGAGAGGGAACCCAAGAAGGGGGAGTGAGAGAGGGAGAAGTGACTTTAGTATACCACTTCATTCATTACCACCACTGCACGAATAAATGCTTATAATCTCCCTTTTAAAACCAAGGAAACTGAAGCACAGAAGGTAAAGGAACTTTCTGATGTAAACAGCTTTTGAGTTTCAAAACAGTAAGTGTTTTCATTGTCAAGTTCAGGGTTTAATGCCTGTATTAGTTTCCTGTTGCTTCTGTTATAAATTGTCACAAATATAGTGGCTTTAAGCAACCCAAATCTATCATCGCACATTTCTGGCAGAAGTCCAAAATGGGTCTCACTGGGCTAAAATCAACGTGTCCATGGGGTTATTTATCCTCTTTTCTGGAAGCTCTAGGGAAAATTCATGTTCTTGCCTTCTCTGTCTTTTAGAGGCCACCTACATTCCTTGACTCATGGCCCTTTCACCTTCAAAACAAGCAGCAGTGGTTGAATTCTGACATCACATCCCTATGTTTATGCTTCTGTAAGAGTCTTTCCTCTTCCATTTATAAGGACCTTGTGACTACATCAACCCATCCAGATAATGCAGGATCATCTCCCATCTCAGGCTCAGCTGATTAGCAACTTTAATTCCATCTGTAACCTTAATTCCCTTTTGTTATATAGGATAACATCCTCACAGGCTCTGGACATTAGAACATACATATCCTTGGGGATATGTATTGTTCTGTCTCCTACAACAACAATGAAATACCAAGCTTATTAACGGAAAAAAAAAAAAAAAAAACCTTCAGAACTTTTGAGTCTGTGCTGCTGTTGATCAGATGTATCTTCTTGAGCATCTCCTTTAGGCTGAGGGCTGCGGAAGACTCTGGGTTTATACTGGCTCAGCAAAGTTTTTCCATAAAGGGCCCAGGAGTAAATATTTTAAGCTTCACAGCTATGCTGTCCCTGTCTCCACTGCCCAGGTCATCCATTAGAGCACCAACCAGCCGCAGACAGCATGTAAACAAATGGATGTGAAATTTATTTATGGACACCAAAATGTGAATTTCATATAATTCCCCAACCATTTAAAAAATGTAAAACCTGGGGCGCCTGGGTAGCTCAGTTGGTTAAGCGACTGCCTTCGGCTCAGGTCATGATCCCAGAGACCCGGGATCGAGTCCCACATCGGGCTTCTGGCTCGGCGGGAAGCCTGCTTCTCTCTCTCTCACTCCCGCTGCTTGTGTTCCCTCTCTCGCTGTGTTTCTCTCTGTCAAATAAATAAAATCTTTAAAAAAAATAAAATTAAAATTAAAAATTAAAAAAATTAAAAATGTAAAACCAGGGGCACCTGGGTGGCTCAGTGGTTAAGTCTCTGCCTTCAGCTCAGGTCATGATCCCAGAGTCCCAGGGTGGATCCCTGCATCGGGCTCCCTGCTCCGCGGGAAGCCTGCTTCTCTCTCTCTCCCTCCCCCTGCTTGTGTTCCCTCTCTAGCTGTGTTTCTCTCTGTGAAATAAATAGATAATTTTTTTTTTAAGTCACTAGAGATCAACACATACCATCCAGGCCCATCACAAGTTTATTAATCCCCTACAATATGTGTTCGTACCTACAGGTGTCGCCTGCAAGCCCCAAGCAGAGATTTATTTATTGTCCATATGAGTATACATTCCCTTGCTCACCTTTATGTTACTCTCTTTGTATAAATCCCCAAATACATTTTCTGATTTTGCTTATTTTTATAGTCTGTCCATATGATGGCATCACAGTGAATACATCTCTGTGTCCTGCTTTTTTCAGAAAAAGAAAGATTAACTCAGGTGGTTGGTTCTTTTATTCTCACTGCTGTGAGGGTTATTTTTTAGTTAAATTCATTGAGGAGAACTTTGTTCATGTATCTAACTGTAAATATTATAAACATTGTTGCTAAAACCAATTTTGATAAGTCTCTGGATGGGTTTCTCTTGCAGCAGGAACTGCTGGCTTGTACAATCTGCACATGTTCAATAGAAAAGTATTTTAGGTAGCGCCTGGGTGGCTCAGTCTGTTATCTGTGGGACTCTTGATCTTAGCTCAGGTCTTGATCTCAGGGTGATGAGTTCAAGCCCGGTGGTGGGCTCCAGGCTTGGCATGGACCTTACTTAAAAAACAAACAAACAAAAACCAAGTATTTTGGACAGGACAGTATGGTCTGATTCTTTCATATGGTATTTCCAGAAGAAGCAAACCTAGAGACCAGACTGCAGATCAGTGGTTGCCTGGGGTGGGAGGTGGGACAGGAAATTCACTGCAGGCTGGCAAGAAGGAACCTTTGGGGATGGTAGAAATGATCTAACACTGGACTGTGGTGACAATTGCACAATGCTGTAAGTTTGTGAAAAATCACTGAATATTCACAGACAGTGGATGTACTTTTACAGCCGGTAAATTATGTCTGAATGAACCCGTGAAGGAAGGAAAGGGGAAAGGAGGGTAAACACATCACAGGTCTTGGGTGTCCACAGCTGCATGGCGCCCAAAAGCTCTGCTAAGTTCAGCTTTGGAGTTTCAGGGAGGACCTGGTGTTGGGCTGGCTGAGAGAGAGGGGCACCCACGATGGCTGATCTTCCCGCCAAAGCAGCGGTGGCCACCATGTCATCTCCGGTAAATTGAAACCTAGTGGGGGGGGGGGGGACTGAGACTGAAATTTCCCATACCTGACTTTCCAGCCAGGGATCACCCACCATCATCTAGACCTTCCCCACCCCCAACCAGTCACCTGGGGACATGATGTTACCTTGCCTAATATGGGGAAAAAAACTCTACCTGAATCCAGACCCGGAAGATAAGGCTTAAAAACCCTTACACTCCCCAACCCAGGTGCGACTTCCCCGACTCTCCTCTCTGGAGTCGCGGAACCTCGCCCGAGGGCGCTTGCAATAAAGCTCACTCTTTGGACTCTTATTTGCCTTTGGGTCTCCGTTCCATTTGCAACGAAAAACCTTACACCTGGGGGCAGGAGACCCAGCCTGTGGATGAGAGGGCAGTTGCGCTTGGCCCTTTGGGAGCAGCCCCACCACCTGCCTTTTTGGCTCATTACTTTGTCCCCGAATCTGGGTGCATTCAGGCACCCCCCCCCCAATCGGCCCAAACCATGCGGAGGGAGCGCGGTGTAGAAGAAAAGGAAACCACCCTGGGAGTCAGGATCCCTGGTATTCACTCCGCAAGGAGTAGCGAGGAGGGAGGGACGACGAGGTTTTGGGATTCCTTCCGCCGCCCCATGCCTTCCTGCAGATGCAACATGGGAATTTGTAACAGTTGGTTCAACAAACATACCAAACCCCTTCTAAGTGCTTTACAAATATTAATTCCTTTCATGACCACGACCACACTGTGCCGTGGGCACTATTTTCCCATTTTATAGCGGAGAAAAGTGAGGCACAGAGAGGCTAAGAAAGCTGCCCAAGGTCATACAGCTATCCGGGGAGGGATGGATTCCACCCCGGACTTGTCTCTAAGCCCTAGGCGGGGAAGGCTTTCCTGTACTGGTGGGGTCGTAGCTGTGGGTTCTCGTCTGTCCTCTCCTCCAGGATGCAAACTCTGCTCAGGGAGCTGTATTCCTGGCCAGGGTCTCCAGCCCCGGCAAACGGGATCCTCGGGGTGACGCGAGACCGGGAAGAAACCCGGGCCTGGACCGTCGGACCGACCTCGCAGAACCAGCTCGCTGCGGGGCACGCGCGCCACTTGGCGGCTGAATCCCGCCAACACAGGGCCGCCGGGAGTCTGAAAGGGGGATGCTCTCGGGAGTGCTCCTGGCGGCGGGCGGGGGTCTGGAAATCAGTGCGAGGCTGGGGGCCGTGTCTCTGTGGCTTCTAGGCTTTTCTGACCGTGATGCACAGTAAGAAATCATTTCACATTAATAGCTTCAGTAAATACCACCCTGCAAGGTTTGATTTGATTATTATTATTATTATTATTCTGTTTCTGTTTTGAAATTCTGGTCAGACCCCCTTAAATTGATCTGACTCTCTAAGGGTCTCTCTAAGGGGTCTCCACTGATAATCTAGGAACGTGTTTTCCACTGTTTTCAGATTTGGGTTTTTTTGTTTTTGTTTTTGTTTTCAGCTGACAAGGATTACGATGGCAAAAGGGCTAATACCCAGACAGCCCCTAGCAGTATTTCACCACCTTGTGCTGTTGCTGGGGATTCCGCCCCAACCGCCTTGTCCCGCCAGCTCTGATTTCAAGATAAACTGGGCTCAGAGAGGTGAAGACACCTGTCCGAGGCCACACAGGTTGCATGCGGCACTGCTAATTTCTGCCTCACACCTGGAGCATAGAATTCGCTAAATGCTCCAAGTTTCACTGCTATGAAGTACAGTTTAATTCAGTCCTTTCTCCTTCTTTGCCAACAAGATGGAGCTGCACTGGCTGGATGGTTTTCTCTTCTGTGTAATGTAGATTAATGACATTCCAGGATTCATGCTTGGAAATGCGAGTCTCCATATGGAACAGAGTGAATCTAAGATGGCAATAAAGGGTCTTGGTTGAGATCACAGCCAAGAGCACCCCTGGCGTCTCCAACACCAACAACACTTTCACCACCACCATTGCCACATCCCCTTCCGATGCCAGCAGGGTCACCAGCATGACCATCACCCCTGCTGTCTGCCATGTCACTGCCTTCCCTCTCACCAGCCCCACTGCCACCGCCATGACACTCATCATCACCACGGTTTGCCAGTGTCATTAACACTACCAGGAAGATCACCCCCACCTCTCGAAATCAGGAATCAGAAAGCCACTCGCTGTCACCTAGCTACAGCCTTAGTCCAGCAAACCTGCATTCTCCATTCCTCTCCCCACCCAGAGCCAAATGGGATGTGACCACCGTGACATCCAGGACAGTGCTGGGAACTTGCTTGGGAACCAAGAGCATTCTCAGTTTGATTCTCTGGCTTCTGTCAGTGGCCTTGGATGTATTCTGGGCTCCCCGAGACCATCTATAAATGGCGAGCCCAGTCCTGGACCAGGGGAAGGCAGAGCAGGGTCTGCTCAGTGTAGGTGTAGGACCCTTGAGGGGCTTAAGGATTGGGGTCAGCATGAATTCCTCCTGCTAGAATGGTTCATGAGAGCTTTTGGAGGAGAGTGTCCTGAGAGCCTGGGATCACTGTCCTGTCTTCAGAAAGAAAGAGGAGGAAGTCATGGCAGACAGTAGATAGGGCAGGGGCCATGACTCCGCTCCACACCAAGATGAGACTCCCTGGGTCCCAGATGTGAATGCTGGAAAGGCACCTGCACTTCCAGAAGCCAAAGGGGCTGCTATTTCCATCTCTTTCCTGTGATCCCAGTTTTTACACTTCTTGTTCACTCTTCTATCGCTGGAAGCTAGTACAATTATGGCACACAGTACATATTCATTTAATATTTGTCAAACCAACGTGGAAAGAGAGGGAGGGTTCCTCTCCCCTACACCTGTAAGGAAAAAAAGCGTTATCATAAAGTTCATTGAAAGGATCTGGGTTGGGCGCCTGGGTGGCTCAGTGGGTTAAAGCCTCTGCCTTGGGCTCAGGTCATGATCTCAGGGTCGAGGCCCGCATCGGGCTCTCTGCTCAGCAGGGAGCCTGCTTCCTCATCTCTCTCTGCCTGCCTCTCTACCTACTTGTGATCTCTCTGTCAAGTAAATAAATAAAATCTTTAAAGAAAAGGATCTGGGTTGATAAGGTGTGAAGAAGTTTAAAAGAATATTAATGGTCCCTGGTGTGCACTAGAGAGATTGTAGAAATTACTAACTCCCTCCAATGTGCCCTGTTCCCTATAAATATTACTCAGAAGCAATTTCGACAGGGTTTTCTGGAATGCCAAAAACTATGGAAATTGTGGTTTCAGCTGGGTGTATTGTCTTCCTTGATTCCTTGCTGCCTAGCTGCCTTCCTGTACGTGGACTCTACTAATACAAGTAAGCTTTCTCATCAGAACAGGAGGTCAATGGTTTTTTCCTCTTTTCCCATATGCATGATGGAAAATTAAAATCCCATGACTTTGATGGAGTAATTCTTTCACAAATAAAACTAGGCCCACGAGGAATTAAATGGTACCCGGACCACATTCCACTGAAAGTCTGAGCTGGTTGAGCGTGGAAGACGGCGACCCCTGCTGGCTGCCCAGACACACACAGGCTCACCGCGAAGCTTAATTCCAAAACAGGACTTCCTTTAAAAGTCTGAAAGGTACACCAAAATACTCTACAAAGATTCGAATTGAGAGAACCTAATTTCTGCTATTTTGCCTCATATTCTCATTTACTTTTTTTTTTACTCTTTTTTTTTTTTTTTAAAGTAGGCTCCATGCCCAGTGTGGGGCTTGAACTCACCACCCTGAGATTAAGAGTGGCATGCTCAGGGCGTCTGGGTGGCTCAGTTGGTTAAGCGACTGCTTTCGGCTCAGGTCATGATCCTGGAGACCCAGGATCGAGCCCCACATCGGGCTTCCTGCTCAGCAGGAAGCCAGCTTCTCCCTTTCTCATTCCCTCTGCTGTGTTCCCTCTCTAGCTGTGTTTCTGTCAAATAAATAAATCTTTATTAAAAAAAAAAAAAGAGTGGCATGCTCCATGGAAGGGGCCATCCAGGGGCCCCTCCTGGTCTTTTCAATTTTTATAAACTGTTTGGGGCGACTGGATGGCTCAGTTGTGGGGTGTCTACTTTTGGCTCAGGTCATGATCCCAGAATTCCGGGATTGAGCCCCGCATCAGGCTCCCTGCTCCACGGGAAGCCTGCTTCACCCTCTCCCACTCCCCCTGCTTGTGTTCCCTCTAGCTGTGTTTCTCTCTGTCAAATAGATAAAATCTTTAAAAGTTTTTTTTAAATAAACCGTTTGGTTCAAAAAGGAAGTAGCATCTTTCCTAGAGTCGTATGGCATATGTACTCCCTTACAGTTCAAACGTCTGTGCTTCTGTTAGGAAGTTCTTCATAAATTTCGTACCTAAAATTCTGTACTGAGAGCTCACCACTTGTACAATAAAAGAATGACTGCAACCACTGGCCTCTTAGTCCTGCGGTGAAAATATGCATTTATACTTGTGTGGCCTCATAGAATTTCAGGTAGAGAACACACACTTTGTCCTTCCAGATCGCCCATATTGAAAACAGCATGTGCAAAAGTTAGGAAGTCTGATGAAAATGCTTTGCTCCTGTAATTGACTCTGTGATGTGTGTGTGTGTGTGTGTGTGTGTGTGTGTGTGTGTGTGTGTGTGTGAGTAAACCTATATGACTGCATCACTGAACACCGGCCAGTTCAGGGCTATCACACTGAAACACACAGGTGGTAATTCATGCTTCCAGAGGCAAGGCCAAAGCCAACACTGATTGGCACATTGTGGACCATTACTGAAGCCAAGGCCAAACTTGGAGGCGCCCCAACATTACCCTGACTCCCCACCCATGTGGAGGGCATTTAGACCTTCCATATAAAGTAGTAATCCACACCTTCCTAACTCAGGACCCAGGTCCAAGAAAATCACCAGCAGAGAAAAGTTCCTTAAAATTTCTGTGATCTGGCAAAGTAGAAAAATGGGATGGTGCTAGATCTCGCTGGCTTGAACTTTAAAAAAAATAAATCTAAAGAGGGATTAATGGTCCACAGCATTACCTTCCTGGATCCGGATGATGTTGATGGATTATCTGTCTGGATTTGGTCAGATTAAAATTTAGACAGGGTGTTCAGCAGGACAGGAAAGAGTGACCCATGGTGTTCTAATTCTCCTCCCTTCCAAACCACCCTACAACAGAAAGAGGATGGTCTGCTTTATCTCTGTGACCCACACATTAGGGAGGTCCTCAAATATTCTTTCCCCTCTCTCCTTTCAGGCACACAGACAGACTGCACTTCCCACCATCTCTCCCCTTTGAAGTTACACATCGTCAAATGACCTGTTTGGGCCAACGGATATGTGTGCAAATGACGTATTTCACATCCAGGCAGAAGCTCTAAGAGTCTCTGAGGCTTCGCCACATCCTCTCTCTTCCTGGTGCGAAAGAACTGGCAACGCACCAGAGATGCTGTTCCTCTCGGCCTGGGTCACAGGGAGAATGTGGAGCAGAGCCCTGAGATGACCCATAAAAGACCAATAACATTGGCAAGTAATAGACCTTTGCTGCCCGAGGCCATTGAGATCCTGGGCTTATTTGTTACTGTAGCATAACCTGGCCTATCCTGACTGATACATCCTAGTTTTCATTAGAGCCTGAAATGTGGCAATCTCAAAAAAAAAAAAAAAATAGGGGTCCCTGGATGGCTCAGTTGGTTGGCTCTTGGTTTCAACTCAGGTCATGATCTCATGGGTCATGGGATCCAGCCCTACATTGGGCTCCCTGTGCAGTGGGGAGTCTGCTCGAAGATCCTCTGTCCCTTCTCCCACTCATTTCTCTGTCTCTCTAAAATAAATAAATGAATCTTAAATAAATGCGTGCATGCATGTATGCATGAATGAATGGGAATAGGGATAAGGTCATAAATTTCTGGGCTGGGGGTACAAGAAACAGTCATGTTTCAAGTTTGCTTGCACACATACCCTTGTAACCAGGCTGGAGTCAAAGTCAGGCTCTGACCTTTATTTCCCACGGGTGCAGCTCAAGCTGACCCTGACATCATTCCTCCAATTCTTCCCCCACTGCTCAGTACTAGGGGGCTCCCAGGGAGGGCAAGGAAGAGCTACAGAGACAGGGACATGAGGTACAAGGAGAGCCTGGAAGATGGACATAGGAGTGGGGATCAGAGGTGCGGAAGGAGAAACGGGAGGTGGGGAGGGAGGACAGCAGGAGAGGTTAGGCAGAGCTGGGGAGAGAGACGCTATCCTAAGACAGAGACACACTGGACAGGAAGCCAAGAGGACAGGCAATTGGGAAACAGGAAGGGAAAGGAGGATTGGGGACAGAAAGGGACCAGGAGACAGAGCTAAGGTCTCACATGGTGAGGCATGGACGGAAAGAGACGGGGACACGGTGCCAGGCAGGTGCAGACAGAGGCAGGGCGAGAGAGACATGGAGAGTCATGGGGAAATCTCGAGGCAAGGAGACCAAGAAGGCTAGCAAGGAGCCCCAGGCTCGGTGGGAGCCCTAGTCCTTCTTGGCGGTGGAGCCCCAGTCAGTGCTGGAGGCGGGGCCAGGACTTGAGACTTGGCCTCTGCTGGACCCGAGGCCTCCACTTGATTCCGACCCCACAGCTCTGCTCTCCGCACCCACATGGCTCTCAGAGACGCCGCTGGACTCCCCGTACCCGGTGGACCCCAGGTAGCTACTAGAGCTGGGGGTCTTGAAGGTCACATGGCCCCCCGTCGAGGCCCGGCTAGAGAGTGGAGCGCCCATGGCACTGGTGGAACCAAAGGTCACATGGCCTGTGCTGGAGCTGGGGTCACCAAAGGTGACCCGGCCAACATTGGAGCTGGTGGCACGGCCCCCACTGGATGCGAGGACATCATTAGTCCTCTGGCTCAAGATGGACCCGGGAATGATGCTAGGGCTCCTGGCGATCACCATGGGTGAGCCCGAGGTGACTCGCTGGGTACCGGAGAGGTTGGGTACACTCGGGGTGCTCTCGACCTTCTGCACGGCCTCAGCCAGCTCCTTCAGCTGCTGCTCTTGCACCAGCTCCCGCGCCTCCAGCTGCAGGGGAGGCAAGTTAGGGTCCCAGGAAAGGGCTGAGGTCCTGCCCTAGACCCAGCAGGGTCCCATCCTCACCAACTTTGTCACTCGGTTCCGCAGCTCTTCCTTGCTCATCGGGGCATCATCTTTAGCCTCAAAGCCTGGGGTGTCCTCCCTAAAGTGGGGGGAAGGCAGGAAGGGAGGAACTCATAGCCACAAAAGGCCGGTGGCTCCTCATTGCTACAGACAATTAGCCGGGCTCTGGCTGGCACGGGTGCCTTGTGCCTTTCCGGTCTACCTGGGGCCAGTTCAGTCCTCTGGAGCCCCGACTCCTCCTGGTGCCCACAAAGCATCCACTCCCACTTTCTCCTCTCTCCAGAGTCACACTCACCCTCTAGTACCCAAGAGCCCCCCAAAACCCTCCATCTCATTCATTGTCCCCCCCGCCCCCATGGGACCGCCTTCCCCTGCCCCTCCTCCCTGCGTGTGCCTCACTGGTTGTCAGGGAGCTGGGGTGGGGCCATCTTCTTCGGAACATCATCAGGGCTCTGGCCCAGAACCATGAGGGCCGTGCTAACCAAGCTGGGCGTGGTGTAGTTCTAGAGGGCGGATAAAGCCATGGTCAGCGCATCCCCAAGGCCCTAGCTTCTAAGGTCCGGGCTCCCTGTCCCCACCCCCCAGGGTCCCCTACATCTCCACCTGAAAATCTAGGTAAGCCTGCACGGACAGCAGCTCGACCAGCCGTTTCTCGATGAGGCCCAGGAAGAGGCCAATGTCCCGGTCTCGCATGTGGGTCTTGACCCCCAGGAGGTCCTTGATGATGGTGTTGTCACACTGGGCCCTGGTGAAGAGCTGCTGGATGTCTGAGGTTGGGGGTGGGGGGGCAGGCTGTCACAGACTCGGCAGCCCCTGGAGGAGGGGCATCCTCTCCTGCCCTCAAGTCTCCGCTGCCCTGTCAGCCAGCCAGGTAGCAGGAGAGTGTGGATGTGGGCCTGGCCATGGGGCTCGGAACCACAGAAGGCAGAAAACACCAGCGGTCCAACTGGAAAGCTGACAAAGGCACCCCCAACACTCAAGCCTTCTTCCCACAGCTCTGTCTAGAAACACCTGACTTCCGCCCCACCCGGCGACCCCACACCAACCCATTGCCCCCAGAGAAGCACTCACGTGGGTGCTCCACGGGAGAGCTTAGAGGCCAGCCATGCACAACTGATGCTGATTTGTTTTTTTAAATTTTGGCCCCCACTTGCACCTGACTGATTAGCTGTGGCCCTTGGCTGGCCCACCCGGCTACTGCCACGACCAGCCTCGGCTCTCACAATTGGCCCGAGTGTGGCCTGCTTGCGTCTAGTCATTGTTTCAGGCAAACTGTCATTGCTTCAAGTGAACTAGCTACTGTTAGTAACATTAGAAAGCACCTGTGACCTTGACACCAATCTGCAGCCCTCTGCACTGCATCTCCACTGCTTGTCCCCGAGCTGCTTCCCCCTGAGCTCCTGACTCATATAGTTTCCTCCTGGGGTCCCTCCCTGAACATCTCCCCAGAGTGCTCACACTGGGGTCAGAGGCAACCCCAAACCCACTCCTCCCAAGTATCCCTGCCAGGCCAGACCCTGTGCAGCCCTCCACCCACTGCCCATCTGTCCAATATCTCTGGCTTCTGTCCCCTCCTCTCCATCCTCCTCCTCCTCCAAGCTCCCCTTGTCCATGGCCTCTCCTAGTCATAGCCCTCCCATGGCTCCCCAGTGCCTCAGCCCAGCACCTCTTCAAAATCTGCCACCCTCCACCTCCCACTCACACCCCTGCACCCCTTCTCCACACAAAGAGCCTACATTCCTACAAGTATCTCCAGGCCTTTACCCCACCTGCTGGGGGCACCCCTTACCCCCAACTTTTCAGTGAAATCCTTATCCTTCAAACTCAGCCTCAAGTATCACCACTTCCAGGAATCCCGCAGTCACCCCCACAGAGCCACTGGCAAAGCAGCAGGTGCAGGGGCTCAGGGCAATGGCAAGGAGGAGGACCCCGCCTTGGGCTTGGGTCTCTGTTCGCTCCATCTCATTTAACAAAGGGCCCTACCATTTCAATCTGTGCTGGGCCCAGCCAATCCCAGTAGAGCTGAGGCTGCCGGGCTGCCTGAGGGTTCTCCCAGGCTCTGGGCCAGTAGTGAGTACCCAGCCACCCTGCGGGTCCCCTCCCCAGCCCCGCCCTCAGCGCCATCCTCACTTAGCACTGGGCAGCCCTCACAGTCAAGGTCAGGACAGAGAAAAAAAGGTTGGCCAATATGGGAGTTCCTGCTGTGACCACCGGTGGCTCATGGGCTTCCTCGCCAGAGCGCCGCCACCTTCTTAGCTTCGTGTAGGTGAGCCCACGGGTGAGCCCATCCACTTCTCAACCCACCAAGAACGCACTGCTGTCATGCTGCTTGGGATGGGGGGCGCTCGCGCCCAGGAAACCACACCCCAAGGTCCCCAAATGATGGAGCTGGCTGCAAACCCAGGGCAGCCTGACTCTGGGAGGATGGCAGGATGAACAGCAGGAAGGATCCGGGATGGGCAGACAAGCTACACAGAGACACTGTGGACTGTCTCCCCGAGGCCCGCCCGGGGCTGGGCATTCCTGGGGGCTCATCGCATCCTCCCACATGAAAAAGCTGGGCCAGACGCTAACCCGCCTTGAGCTTCTCCAGCCGCCCCCGAAGGTCCTGGAAGCTGGCCTCGACCCGGACCGCCTCGGCGTGCACCTCGTCCGCCCGCTGCTCCAAGTCCTTCCTAAGCTGCTCTTGCTGCGCATGCACGTTATCCTCGCCGGTGCGCGTGCTCGCCAAGGCCTCCTGCAGCTGCGGGGTGGGGCAGGTGCCCATTGCCTGTGGCAGCTGGGGGAGGGGGACGGCCTTGCGCCGAGGAAATGGGGGAGGGGGCGCGGAGGGAGGAGGGGTGCCTCACTCACCTCCTTGATCTCCTCCTGCAGATGCTCGAGCTCGGAGTTCTGCTCGTTGATGAAGGTGAACTCCGCGAAGTTGCGCTCCTCCACTGGATGGAGGCGGGAGAGGGGGGTCCGGAGGGATACACAGGACAGGAAGAGATGTCGAGAAAGACGACACAGACACAAACAGGCAGAGACGAAGAGACGGAGACGGGAAGGTAGAGGTATAAAAAGCCGGAGGGGACAGGAAATCGGAGAAAGTCGAGTAAGAGAGAGACCGTGGTAAAGTCAAGAGAGACCCAGAAACACTGCAAGACACAGAGACACAGAGGAAGAGAGAAGACAGGGAGAGAAGACAGCAGAGGTAGGGAAAGAGAGAGCCCAGGACCCGAGAGAGGACAACAAGCACCCGGAGGGAGAAACACAGAGGTTGAGGGAAGATGTGGAGAGACACCGGGAGGCCCGGAATGGGCGGGGGGGTGGGGGGACTCGGGGAGACAGACACACCGAGAAACAAACGGACCTAAAGACACACGGAGGAGACTGAAAGATGCAGGCCAGAGGGAGAGGCACAGAGAAGGAAGAGCTCAGAAGGCCCGAGAGGGGAGGGAGAGAGACTGGGGACAGGGCTAGAGCGGCTGAGGCAGGGCGGACCGAGAAGGGCGAGGAGGGCACGCCTAACCCCCCCCCCCGAGTCTCCAACGCAGGTTCCCAAGTCCCCAGGGCGCAGGCGGAGGCCTTCGGTGACCGTGACGCAGCCCAGCCTACGCCTGATCCGTGGGGATGGGGGGCGGGGTCCCGCGCGGGGCCTCCTCACCCCGCCCGCACTCACTCTCCAGGTACTTCTCCACCAGCCGGTCCGGGTCGCTCTCCCCAGTCAGCTGGGACAGTTTGTTCATGGCGTCCTCGCAGCGCATCACCAGCTTCTCCTGGGAGGTCTTCCGGAGGCCTTCGGCCACCTCCCGGGCTGGGGGGCGGGGGCGGGAGGGTTGGCGAGGGGCGCAGGGGGGCCTGCGGGGGTGGGGGGCCTAGAGAAGGCTGCGCGCTTCC
The DNA here is from genome assembly GCA_004023965.1 of Spilogale gracilis. Taxonomy (NCBI): domain Eukaryota; kingdom Metazoa; phylum Chordata; class Mammalia; order Carnivora; family Mephitidae; genus Spilogale; species Spilogale gracilis. The sequence goes on along the minus strand of PITA01019043.1, from coordinate 1,516 downwards.
CACCCGCTCCGCCCCGGGAGACCCCGAGCCCCTGGAGCGCGCCGGGTTCTCACCGCGCTTCTCGCGCTTCTCCACCACCGCGGGGTCCGGCAGCCGATCGCTGTTCTTGAGCTTGAGGAAGCGGTGCAACTGCTCCAGGTGCGCAATCTGCCGCTGCAGGGTCTGCACCTCTGCGTCGTTCTGGGCCACCTCCTTCTCTGCCCTCTCCCGCAGCAGGCCCATCTTGCTCTTCGCCTCCTCTCTGCCGGGGTGGGGGCGGAGAGGGGAGTGAGCCCAGGGGTCAGGGAGACTGGGGGATCAGGGTCAGCCTCGGGTCCCAGGGCATGGGCTGAATCAGGTTCCAGTTGCCCCAAGGTCACAAAAGACAGCAAAATTGCCGGGTTCCTAGAGGCAAGTCAGGTTGGGGGGGAGGGGTGGAATGGGGGGCCTGAGGGGTGTGCTGGGCCATGGCAGGGACTGATGGGGCACTGAGGAAGTGCACGCGCAGGGGCCAACCTCGGGAGCCCCAGAACAGGACGCAGGATGGCGAGGAGGGCACAGCCAGAGATCCTATGCAGGCCCGGAAGGGGGTTAGGCCCAAGCGAAAAGGTAATGGTGTTGGAGTTTGGGGGTCATCTGGTTGGAAATATAAGAGGCTGGACCATTCGGGGCCTCATGCTGCACAGGTGGATGACATCACCACGCTGATGCTCAAGCCCTGTTGGGGTATTGGGGACGCTCTAGAAGACTAGGTCACTGAGTCCCTTCTGGCCTGCTCATGGGAAAAAGCGGCTTTTAAGCGTTTGAACACCGGGCAGCGCCTTGTACATCCCTAGGGTCCCAAACCTACTTCCCAGGTCACAGGGTCAAAGGTCAGAGGGTCATTATGTTGGGCGTATATTAGGCCAGTGTCCTCAGGTCCCTGCCCATGGACCATTCTAGTTCCCACCCTCACACCATTGCCACCACCCAGAGTAACATCTTCTTGTTCCATTCAAATTCCTTTATAAGACCCACGCACATCAGTCCGTCCATCCTCGGGGTCCCAGCCCCTGCCCCGGCCCCAGTGACACCTCCAGGTGCTGGTGGCTGCCCTTCAGTGATTAGGACTCACAGTTCTTTCTGGGTCATGGGCTCCGTGTTAAACCGAGGAGCAGGGAAGAGGGGCCCCGACTTCCTGAGAGCCAGGCCCTGCGGTCATGTCACAGTGGAGGAAACAGGCTCAGAGAGGGGATGCCACCTGCGCCGGGTCATCCAACAGGGAGGCGCTGGAGACACTGCCTGGCCCAGCCTTCTAGCTGAGACCACCCTGTCCTGGTACCCAGCGGCCCCACCCATTGCCATCGGTGAAAGGAGCGTCTCCCCAGAATCCCACCACGAAGACAGGACACCATGGGTGGCACTTGGCAGAAGAGGGGAGCCGGCCCACTTGGATTCTCCCTCTCCGAAACTGAGCTGGGAAGGGCTAAGAATGGAAGAGCAGGGAGCTGCAACTAGAAGGACGTGGGGAGAGAAGCCACAGAATTTTTTTTTAAGG
>PITA01019042.1:0-38736 GCA_004023965.1 Spilogale gracilis | reverse complement strand
TTTTAAATTTTTTTAATCTTTTTTTAATTTTTTATTGTTACTTAAATTTTTTTTCCAGTGTTCCAAGATTCATTCCCCATTCCCCACACCCAGCCCTCCACGCAATAGGTGCCCCCAGTACCCACCACCAGGCTCTCCCATCCCTCTACCCCCCTCCCTCTAAGTCCCTCAGTTTGTTTCTGTGTCCAAAGTCTCTGTTGTTTCGTTTCTCTCCCTGGATTACCCTACTTTCCATTTACTTTCCTTCTCCCACTGTCCTCCAGGTTACCCCTCATGCACCACAAGTAAGTGAAACCATGTGATACTTGACTTTCTCTACTTGGCTTATTTCACTCAGCATAATCTCTTCCAGTCCAGTCCATACTGCTACAAAAGTTGGATATTCATCTTTTCTGATGGAGGCATAGTATTCCATTGTATATATGTACCACATATTCTTTATCCATTCATCTGTTGAAGGGCACCTTGGCTCTTTCCACAGTTTGGCAATTGTGGCCACTGCTGCGATGAACATTGGTGTACATATGGCCCTTCTTTTCACTACATCTGTATCTTTGGGATAAATGCCCAGTAGTGCAATTGCAGGGTAATAGGGTAGCTCTATTTTTAATTTTTTAAGGAATCTCCATACTGTTTTCCAAAGCGGCTGCACCAGTTTACATTCCCACCAACAGTGTAAGAGGGTTCCCCTTTCCCCGCAGCCTCTCCAACACTTGTTGTTTCCTGTCTTGTTAATTTTGGCCATTCTGACTGGTGTAAGGTGGTATCTTAGAGTGGTTTTGATTTGAATTTCCCTGATAGCTAGTGACGCTGAACATTTTTTCATGTGCCTGTTGGCCGTTTGTATATCTTCTACGGAGAAGTGCCTCTTCATGTCTCTTGCCCATTTTTTGATGTGTTCATCTTCTTTTTGGGTGTTGAGTTTGAGTAGTTCTTTATAGATCTTGGATACCAGCCCTTTGTCTGTAGTGTCATTTGCAAATATCCTTGCCCATTCTGTGGGTTGCCTCTTTGTTTTGTTGATTGTTTCCTTTGCTGTAGAGAAACTTTTTATTTTGATGAAGTCCCAGAAGTTCATTTTCGCTTTTGTCTCATTTGCCTTTGGAGACGTGTCTTGAAATAAGTTGCTGTGGCCGATGTCAAAGAGGTTACTGCCTATGTTCTCTTCCAGGATTTTGATGGATTCCTGCCTCACGTTGAGGTCTTTCATCCATTTTGAGTTTGCCTTTGTGTGTGGTGTAAGAGAGTGGTCTAGTTTCATTCTTCTATATGTAGCTGTCCAATTTTCTCAGCACCATTTATTGAAGAGGCTGTCCTTTTTCCACTGGATATTTTTTCCTGCTTTGTCAAAGATGATTTGCCCATACATTTGTGGGTCCATATCTAGATTCCCCACTCTGTTCCATTGGTCTATTTCTCTGTTTTTGTGGCAGTACCACGCTGTCTTGGTAATCACAGCGTTGTAATAAAGCCTGAAGTCAGGTAATGAGATGCCCCCAGCTTTGCTTTTCTTCTTCAGCAATTCCTTAGCGATTCGGGGTTTTTTTTGGTTCCATATAAATTTTAGGATTGTTTGTTCCAGCGTTTTGAAGAATGTTGGTGGAATTTTGATTGGAATGGCATTGAAAGTATAGATTGCTCTGGGCAGTATAGACATTTTGACAATGTTTATTCTTCCGATCCATGAGCATGGAAATCAGTTGCATTCTTATACACTAACAATGAGAAAATAGAAAGGGAAATCAGAGAATCGATTCTGTTTACTGTAGCACCAAAAAGTATAAGATACTTAGGAATGAACCTAACCCAAGAAGTCAATGATCTGTACTCGAGGAACTACAGAACACTCATGAAAGAAATTGAAGAAGACACAAAAAGATGAAAACTGTTTTAAACAGGACATGATTCCTTCAGGAACGGATGGCTTGAACTGGAGTTTGGGCTGCAGACGGTGTTCCTCAGGAATTCATCTTCCCTCCTGGACTCCCAGAGAACACTGAGGGGTGACGAGCTGGGGTTGCTGTAAACCCAGTTCTTACAACTGTTGAGTAGAGAGGCAGGTATGGAGTCTCCAGAACAGCCAGGAGGGAGGGTGGCTGGATGGCAGAATTGCCACTGTACAGGTGGGAACCCAGGAAACTATATCCTTTTATAGACCATACTGTGCTTTCTTCTGCTTAATGCAAGTGATTCGATACCTTTCCTTATCCTAGTACCATTAAGTAAATGGCATTGTATATGAATTGTTGATTTTTTCAGTGAAATCATCGGTCTGTTTTGATAATCACATATTCCAGAATTAGGCTACAGCATGGTCCGAATCAATATCCTAATCAATCTATTTGGAAATCTGAAAAGATATATATCAAATCCATTTGAAGAAAAAAAATAAATCAGAGATATGGCTTCTAGTTTGAAATGACATTTAGATAACTGACCATAGATGTAAATTTTGCTCCAATATTTATGAAGCACCAGAGAGAAATAAAAATAAAAACTTTGCCCAAGAGTAAGACCTAACTGCTTGCCTAAATCTGACCAGAGTATTGACTCTATACGTTGTGAAACTAAGCTGAGGGTTGCAATTGTTGTCTCGTACTAGTTTTGTGTGGCAAAAATGCTAGCTTGAAAAATGTAACAAAATAATTTGTTTTCCCTTCTGTGTCCCCATAAGTGGTTTTATGTCCAGAAACTTAGGGCTTATACCACCTAGAAAATGGTACAGCTCTTTCTCTACTTGCATGAATAACCAAGCTTTAAAGACTATCAAAACCTCACCACCTACTCTCACCTCTGTCTAAACAGGGTTTTGGTTTTTTGTTTTGTTTTGCTTTAAGATTTATTTATTTATTTATTTATTTGAGAGAGAGAGAGAGCACATGAGTGTGAGCTGGGTGAGGGGCAGAAGGAGAAGGGAGCGAAATCTTCAAGCAGACACCTTGCTGAGTGCAGAGCCTGACTAGGGGCTCAGTCCCAGGACCCCGAGATCATGACCTAAGCTGAAATCAGAAATCAGACACTTAACTGACTGAGCCACCCACGTGCCACTCTGACTGAACAGTTTTTGTATGAAAAACTGAATATATAGTATTGATATCAACTAAGGTATGGAATATGAGGGAAAGGAAATTTGGCAGGAGAGGAGGTGAGAAAGGCAAAGATAATGAGATTATTTGGGAATATATTGATTTTTGAGGTGTTTATATGGATTCCAAAGATGATACATGGTAAAATTTGTACACATGTTTCTTGATTACAGGAAGGAGGCATGAAATCCACATTTTCTGTAACATATTTCTATGCACATCAATCCACCGTATTCTTGATTCTATGCATCACTCTACTGAAATCCATTTTGTAAAGATTATCAATTAGTTCATACTGATTAAATTCAATGACTGCTTCTCAATTTTTATCTTAATGCTTCTTTTGCATTTGAAAATGTTTCAGTGTCCCTCCTTTATGAAATGCAAGACAGCTTTGGCTTTAACTTTAATTTCCTGTCCTATGTTAAGGTTTACTTTGTATGTGTAATGCATATATGTATATATGTGCATATATGTACATAGGTGTGTATGTATATATTTCCTTTCCAACCTCAATAGTAGTTATCCTTCCTGCTAATTAAATTCAGAATTTTCCAAACTTATCCTCATATTGTCTTTTCCTCTCTAGATGGTTTTCCTGGCCTAATTTTGTCCACCCTGATGGCCTTATCTGTATTTTATAATCTGATACTGCTCCAGTCTTTTATCTCCACATTTCCTTTGATTTAATAGATATTTTTCTTAGTGCTGGGAGCATTTTCCTTAATATTCTTATACTTCTGATTGCAAAAGCTCTTTGGTTTATCCCATTTTAGGACTTGATGTGACTTTCGTTGCATATATACGGAGTCTTTCCTTTTATTTTTCAGTTCCCAAATAGTGAGATATCAGAAAAGTTTTCTGCTATTTAATGCTCACTATATTCCTTTTCTAGCAGTGGGGCAGGTGAGATATGCTTCCTCTACAAGCACATTAAAGATTGTAAATTAATATATAGTTGAATTAAATACATAGCTGAATTCCCAATAAAATGAATAACTCCAGGGATAAAAAGCACAGAAAGGCAGAGCAGTGCAGGAATAGACAACACATCTGACAGTGTGGGACTGGGGAGATTGTTGCCAATCTCCTTAACAAAGAAGCTGGGATTCCAAGTGTCTCATATGGTTAGGAGAGGACCTTGGATAAGAGGAGAGTTGTAATCAAACTTACCTAAGGCATTACTAACAAATTTTGAAAGATGTAGATTGTGGCGGATATCATAATTGCTAGGGGTTTAAGGTAAACAGGGTAGAGAGGAAGGGGAAGCTATGATATTTACAATGTACCATGTCTACTTTTCTACTCTAGATACAAACATCTTGCAGTTCTTCTCCGTGCTGTAGTAAGAGCTAACATTTCTTAAGTACTGACTGTGTCAGGTACTGTTCTAAGTGCTACACAAGATGGTTGAGCCTGGTATTGAGGGCACGTATTACATGGAGTGTTGGGTGTGGGGTATAAACAATGAATCTTGGAACATTGAAAAAATAAAATAAATTATTATAAAAAAGAGCTACTCAGGTAACAGATCATTGATATTTGCAGTAATAATCTGAGGAAGGCACCATTATTATTATTTCTACCTTATACATGATGACTCAGAGAGACACAAAAGGGTGAAATCATTTGGTCAAAACCATGTACAAAAGAAGATATAGATCTAGCATTCAAATTAGGGCAGTATGAGTCCAAATTTTTTTTTTGATTTGTCATTATGAGAAATTTCACTTAGAAAAGTTGAAGGAATCCTACAGTGAACCAGTGAACATCTCTATGCTTATGTGGAATTGTTTCAAATAATTCTGTTGAATATTTTGAAAATAAGTTTCAGCCATAATGACATTTCACCCCTAAATATGAGAATTTGTTCTATATATAGTTTGATGCCATACTTAAGAAAATTAAGACTGTATTGCATAACCAATATTCGGTCCATATCCAAAATTTCCCAATTACTCTTAAAAATATATTTTTAGGGGCACCTGGGTGGCTCAGTTGGTTAAGCGACTGCCTTCAGCTCAGGTCATGATCCTGGAGACCTGGGATCGAACCCCACATTGGGCTTTCTGCTCGGCAGGAAGCCTGCTTCTCTCCCTCTCAGTCCCTGTGCTTGTGTTCCCTCTCTAGCTGTGTTTCTCTCTGTCAAATAAATAAATAAAATCTTTAAAAATATATATATATATATATTTCTTATGGCTTTATTTTTCTTATCAAGATTCAATGAAGGTTCACACATTATGTTGGATCTTATGTCTCCCTAATCTTTTTTTTAAATAGAAAAATTTCCCACCCTTTTTCTTTTCTCACTGTATTGACACTTAGAAGCAGTCAGTCATTACAGTTGTTTTATTGAATTTCCCCATTCTGGATTTGTCTCATTTTCTCATGGTGTTGTATAAATGAGTCTTCTATAAAGCCCTGGGTTTTATCTATGTCACTTTTCCTCTTCTTTAAGATCTGGGAATCAAGTCATTTACCAAGGAAATATTCATTAAAAAAAAATGGTATTGCTTCTTTATCCTTAAATCAAATGGTTAACACCTTAAAATGTAAGATTGTCTTTGGTAACTGTCACAATGGCACCAGGGCCCGATTTTCTTGAGTATGTTAGGAATGTATTGGCCTCTTCTCCAGTGGCCATCCTGGCAGCACAGTTCTGCTGATATGAATACTTAAAAGGAAGTGACATCAGAGTGCCTATTGTTACACATGGTTCAACCTGTAGGAGTCTGTCTCTGTATGAGCATTTGTGTGCGCGCGTGCATGCATGTGAATGCACACATGTTCATGTGCACACACTCATCAGTTCTTCACAAAATCCATAGGTTATAGATATTATTATCCATCTTAGAATTAAAGTAGTTATATAAGTATTCAAAGCCATTATTTAAAAGATATTTGCCTAACTCTAAATCCTATAATATTTCCACAATCCAAAATAGTAAAGAGGTTTCATCTCTCATGCCAATGTTGAGTGGCTGTATAGAATATGGTCTTGAGGAGGATTCTGAGGCCACACTTCATCCTAGGGAGAAAAAAGTGCCATGGAAAATCCTCAGTGTCTCCTGTGAGCCCCAGGGAGGATACAGGCTAATCCGTTTGAAAAAATATTTGAGACACCACCTGACCCACAATGAGCAAGCAAATTCTAGTGGGCCCTTATCTCGAGATATCATTTCTTTCCCTTTATTTTATTTTATTTTATTATTATTTTTTTGAGATACCATTTATTTATTCCTTCAGATCCAGTCAGGGTCCTCCAAGCTTTTATCATCCAAAGTATCCATGTGTTGAGGTCCTAACTCCTCCAGGGCACATGCACATTCAGAGGTGCTGGTGGTTGGAGGAACACAATGCAGCTCAAAGTAGCTCCCTAACATAGACAAGAAGTTGCTGTTTATACCTGACTAGAAATAAGTGTATGTAAATTGTCCCATAACGTGTCCTCTAACATTCCACAGAAGAGAGCAGTTAATGTAAAACCACATCATGGGTCATTTAGATGAAATCCACAATTTTGTATTTTATAAGTTCTGACTAGATGCTTTCTATTTGATTCTTCTTAGAAAGCTTCAGATCCATGGAAAGTGTGGAAAGAAAAGCAACTTTGTAGAATGCCTTTCCAGGCTTCATTTACTGCACTGTACCGAAGGCATTATGACACAGTAGAGTCACTGCCTTGGAAACAAATGGTAATTAGGAATGGAGGCAGATGATTTGAATGCATTATTAAGTCTGAGGTAATTAGAGACATAATTTTATTCCCTATAATATGACTATTAAGTTTGAAGTCACCAACAGAGCCAAGGATGGAAGGATGTAGTTAATGCTGAAAATTTACTCTCTATCCTCTTTCAAAGTCTCTACTATCTGCCATTTCCCAACCCAAAACATTATTTCAGCACTGAAAATATCATGATAGCTTATACTCAGGTATCACTTTACACTTTTTAAAATAGTATTCCACCAATTATCTAAGCTGAACTCAGTAGTCGTTTTTTTCTTAATGTATTTTTTATTACATTATTTTCTTTTTTCAGTGTTCCAAGATTCATGGTGTATGCCCCACACCCAGTGCTCCATGCAATATGTGCCCTCAGTACCCACCACCAGGCTCACCCATTTCCCCATTCCCCTCACTTCCAAGACCCTCAGTTTGGTTTTGAGTCCAAAGTGTCTCATGTTTCATCTCCCTCCCTGATTTACCCCAATTCACATTTCCTTTCCTTCTCCTACTGTCCTCCATATTACTCCTTATGCTCCACAAGGAAGTGAAACCATATGATATTTGACTTTCTCTGCTTGGCTTATTTTACTTAGCATAATCTCCTCCAATCCAGTCCAAATTGCTACAAAAGTTGGGTATTCATCCTTTCTGACGGAGGTGTAATATTCCATTATATATATGGACCATATCTTCTTTATCCATTTGTCATTGAAGGACACCTTGGCTCATTCCACAGTTTGGTGATTGTGGCCATTGCTGCAATGAACATTGGGGTGCATATGGCCCTTCTTTTCACTACATCCGTATCTTTGGGGTAAATGCCCAGTAGTGCAATTGCAGGGTCACATGGTAGCTCTATTTTTAATTTTTTAAGGAATCTCCACACTGTTTTCCACAGCGGCTGCACCAACTTGCATTCCCACGAACAGTGTAAGAGGGTTCCCCTTTCTCCGCATCCTCTCCAACACTTGTTGATTCCAGTCTTGTTAATTTGGCCATTCTGACTGGTGTAAGGTGGTTTGTAAGGTGGTTTTGATTTGAATTTCCCTGATTGCTAATGATGATGAACATTTTTTCATGTGTCTGTTAGCCATTTATGTCTTCTATGGAAAAGTACCCCTTCATGTCTCCTGCCCATTTTTTGATGTGATCATTTTTTTTTTTTGGTTGTTGAGTTTGAGGGGTTCTTTATAGATCTTGGATGTCAGTCCTTTGTCTATAGTGTCATTTGAAAATATCTTCTCCCATTCTGTGGGCTATCTCTTTGTTTTGCTGTTTCCTTTGCCGTGCAGAAGCTTTTTATTTGGATGAAGTCCCAAAAGTTCATTTTTGCCTTTTGTTTCCTTTGCCTTTAGAGAAGTTGCTGTGGCCGATATCAAACAGGTTACTGCCCATGTTCTCCTCCAGGATTTTGGTAGATTATTGCCTCATGTTGAGGTCTTTCATCCATTTCAAGTTTATCTTTGTGTGTGGCATAAGAGAGTGGTCAAGCTTCATTCTTCTATATGTAGCTGTCCAATTTTCCCAGCACCATTTATTGAAGAGACTGTCTTTTTTCCACTGGATATTTTTTCCTGCTTTGTCGAAGATTATTTGACTATAGATTTGTGGGTCCATATCTGGACTCTACTCTGTTCCATTGGTCTATTTATCTGTTTTTGTGCTAGTACCATGCTGTCTTGGTTATCACAGCTTTGTAATAAAGCTTGAAATCAGGCAACATGATGCCCTGGGCTTTGTTTTTCTTTTTCATTGTTTCCTTAGAAATCTGGGATCGTTTTGGTTCCATATAAATTTTAGGATTGTTTGTTTCAGCACTTTGAAAAATGTTGGTGGAATTTTGATTGGGATGGCATTGAAAGTTTAGATTGCTCTGGGAAGTATAGACATTTTAGAAATGTTTATTTTTTTGATCCATGAGCATGGAATGCTCTTCCATCTTTTTGTGTCTTCTTCAATTTCTTTCATGAGTGTTCTGCAGTTCCCCGAATACACCAACTCTCTTTACACCTTAAAGAACTGGAAAATCAACAACAAATTAAGCCAACCCCACACACAAGAAAAGAAATAATTAAGATTAAAGAAGAGATCAATGAATTAGAAACTAGAGATATAGTAGAACACATGAACCCAGTAGTCTAACCCAATGAATCAGTAAAGCTTATCCTTTACTGATACCACATTTTAAGTTGACACTTTGTGAGGTTAAATAATTGGGCCATTATTACCTGAATTTGAGGTGGTAGAACAGGGTTCTTTTCTGTTTTTTCTTTCACGTTGATAAGTATAGACTCAGTGTGAAAAACAACACATAATAAAGAAATGTTGGGCAACCCAGTGGCATTTCTTAATATACAATTCTAAAGGCTTTGTCCTTTTCATTTATTTTGTACATCCACACTCATCCCCACAACCACAAATTGGAACAGGCTCTTTCATTATGGCATGTCCTAGGGATCCAGGCATTTTTTAAAATTTCATTAATGCTGCTATCATCTACTATACCCGTTGGTGTATGGACACCCTTCCATTACCAAAATAACTTTGAAAACAAATAAATGTACTCTTTACATTTTAAGGTTTTTTTTGTGTGTGTCAAGTTAAAGGAGAAATTTTTAAACTATATGTAAGAATCACTTGAGAAACTTGTGAAGACAACAGATCCCTAGAATCTGCCCCCAGAGAATGAGACTATGTTGGTCTTCATTTGGGATTCAGATACTCATATTTTACAAGTACTGTGGAAAGATTTAATTCAAGTTATTTTCAGAACTGAAAAATACTGTAATTAGAGGGATAACAGAAGTAGCATAACAGGAAAGTTACAAATTCCCTTAATCTTTCAAAACCTTGTAGCTAGTACCTTCCATCGATGTTCTTATCTCTTTTATAAGTTTCTTCCTTCCAACCATACTCCTAAGAGACCTTTAATCTCTGTGATCTGATACCACGTTAGGAAAGATTATAAGGATGTGCTAGTGGGTACCATATTGGACAGAGGATCTCCAGAATCTCAGGACATGCTTGTCCATATCCTACAAGGCTTTTATCCTTTACTGGATAACCCTCTATGAGATGTTATAACTCAAATGGGTACTTTAGCACAAGTCAGAAGTTCATTTCTTTCTTCTATTACTGACTGATATTTGAGCTTTAGTTCAATATCACCATCTGTAATATGATATTAGAAACTTTATTTGCCAGGGGTTTTCAGAGGATCATTTGAGATAAGACATTTTCTTTTTTAAATAGACTTCATTTTTAAAGTAGTTTTAGGTTTAAAGAAATATTGAGCAGGCAATACAGAGTTTCCAAATACTCTCGCCCAGTTACCAACCTCCCCCAGTTTTCTCTATTAATAATTATGTCTCCATTGGTGTGGTACATTTGTTCAAACTGATGAACCAATAATAATATATTTTTTACTAACTAAAATCCATACTTTACATTAAAGTTCATTTTTTGTGTTGTACATTTCTTTTGGCTTTGACAAATACATAATATGTCACATTCACTAGCACAGTATCTTACCTAAGTTTTGCTGCCCTAAAAATCCTCTGTGCTCTACCTTTTCATTCCTCTTCTCCACCTAACCCCTAGCAACCACTGATCTTTTTCTGTCTCTATAGTTTTGCCTTTTCCAGAATGTCTTATGGTTAGAATTATATAAGATGCAACCTTTTTAGGCTAACTTCTTTCATTTAGTGACAGGCATTTAAGATTCTCTATGTCTTTTCATGGCTAGATAGCTCATTTATTTTTATTGCTGAAAACCATTCTATTGTCTGGGTGTACCACAGTTTATGATTTCTGCTAGTGAAGGACATCTTAGTTACTTTCAGTTCTTGGCAGTTATGAAGAAAAGTACTATAAATATTCATGTACAGGTTTTTGTGTACACATAAGTTTTCAACTCATATGGGAAAATACCTCAGAGCATGGTTACTATATCATATAGTAAGCCCATGTTTAGCTTTGTAAAAATTGCCAAAATGTCGCATTCCCATTAACAGTGAATTGCAGTTGCTGTTGCTTCACACCCTTATCAACATTTGGTATTGTCAGCATTTTTAATTTAACCCTTCTAATAAGTATACAGTACTATTTCATTGTTTTAATTTGTAATTTAATAACATAGTATATGCTCATTTTTTATCTGTATATCTTCTTCAGTGAGGTATCTAAATCTTTTACCTGTTTTTTAATTGGGTTATTTATACTCTTATTTGTTGAGTTTGGAAGTTTTTTTTTTTTTTATCAGATATGTGTCTTGCAAATATTTTCTCCCACTATTTGGTTTGTTTCTTGTTTCTCTTTGGTATGTCTTCCATAGAGCAGAATTTTTAAATTTTAATGAGATTCAGCTTATTATTTTTTTTCTCTCATAGATTATGCTTTTGGTGTTGTATTTAAAAACTCATTGCTAAACCCAAAGTTGCCTGGATATGCTCCTTGGTTATTTTCTAGAGGTTTTGTGTATTAGATCTGATCCATTTGTAGTTAATTTTTGTAAATGCTGTAAGGTCTGGGTCCAGATTCATGTTTTTGTATGTAGATATCCAGTTGCTTTAATACTATTTGTTGAAAATATTTTTCTTTCCTCCAATGAGTTTGCCTTTGCTCCTTTGTCAAAGATCAGTTAACTGTATTTATATGGGTGTATTTCTAGGTTCTATATTATATTGCATTGATCCATTTTCCTCTTCTTTCACCAGTATCACATTGCCTTGATTACTGTAGCTTTACAGGAAGTCTTGAAACTGAACAATGTCAGCCCTCTGACTTGGTTATTCTTCAGTATTGTGTTGGCCAGCTTTTGTCTTTTGACTTTCCACACAAACTTTGGAATTAGTTTGTCAATATCCACAAAATAATTTGGTGGATTTTGATTAAGATTTTCTCATACCTTAGACCAAGTTGGAAAGAAATGACATTTTAATAATATTGAGTCTTTCTATCCATGAACATGGAAGATCTCTCCATTTATTTAGATCTTTTCTGATTTATTTATAGTTGTTTATATATAGTTTTCTAAATATAGATCTTGTACATATTTTGTTCAACTTATGTCCAAGTTTTTAATTTTTGTTACTAATGTAAATGGTATTAGGTTTCTAATTTTAAATTCTGGTACATAGAAAAGAAATTGTCTTCTGTATATTAACATACATCCTAAAAATTACTATAACTACTATATTACTATAATCATCTATTAATTTCAGAAGTATTGTTCTTCATATAATCTGTGAAAAAGATTTTTTATTTCTTTCTTCCCAATCTGTATGCTCTTAATTTCCTTTTCTTGTGGTACTAGTTAGAACTTTTAGCATGATATCAAATAGCACTAGTGAGAGACTACATCCCTGCCTGTTCCTGATCTTAGGGTTATGGCATCTAATTTCTCACAACCATATTACCTATAGGTTTTTTGTGGATGTTATCCATTTTAGGAACTCTCCTTCTATTCCTAGTTTGCTGGAAGGTTGTTTTTTTTGTTTTGTTTTGTTTTGTTTTGTTTTTATCATGAATGAGCTTTGGAATTTGTCAAATGCTTTTTCTGCATTTATCTATATAATCATGTTTTCCTTTTCTTATTTAGCCTATTTGTACGATGGATTGCATAAATTGATTTCCAAATGTTAGTTAAGGCATATTTTAAATGTGGTTTCACACATCAGTGTAACATTTGAAGACCAGGCATTTTTATGTGCATTCCTTTGACCCAAAGACATATCAGATACAAGGGGTAATGGAAAGGATAGTTAGGAGGGAGAGAAAGCCAGAGGAAAGTAGGCTGTTGCTCTTGTTGATGTTCTGCTTTAGGAGTGTTTCTTGTATGCAGACAAAGACACGCTTGTTTTAAACACACCGGCATAGTATCTTTAGTTATCTAATATCCCTTGAGAAAGAGAAGAAAGACTTCATGTTATATTACTCATTTTTTTTTTTAGGCTTTTATCCTCCTCTTCTTCAGAATCAGAATTTCAAGATTTGTTCCAGAATTTTAGATTTTACAAATGAGTAAAACTTAAGGCTTCCAAATTTTTTTTTTTGTAAGATTTTATTTATTTATTTGACAGAGAGATCACAAGTAGGCAGAGAGGAAGGCAGAGAAAGAGGGGAAAGCAGGCTCCCTGCTGAGCAGAGAGCCCAATGTGGGGCTTGATCCCAGGACCCTGAGATCATGACCTGAGCCACAGGCAGAGGCTTTAACCCTATGAGCCATCCAGGCACCCTGGCTTCCAATTAAAAAAAAAAATTGCCAATTGAGGTTTTACCTTGAAGGTTTTTGGACAAATTATGAAGGGCAACTAAGGATGTTAGGAGAAGACACCACAGCTCTTCCTCTATATACTACTTTAGAAAGGAGGGCCCTAAATGCTAACTAGATCACCTTTAAACTGTAGATGCAAAACTAGCGATGCTTATGCAGGTCACATTCAAAATTAAGGGAGATCTTGCCCAAGAAAAGACAAGTTGGTAATGTATCTGTGACCTCACAAACATGCTTTAAATTGTGCTCAGACTTATGAGATATAAATGGACATGAAGCTAAGATTGCCATCCTCATAGTGTTGGTAGCCTATTTGAGGAGACAGAATTAAATGAGAACTAAGCAGGCAGGAGGCAAACTTTATACTATTGATGGTCAACACAAGTATTACAGACAATAAACATTTACGGTGTCAAGAAAACAAAACCAGAGTAGGCTGAAGAAGACAAGGAAAACTAAGAAATGGGGATTTGATTTGGGCTTAAAGGAAGCATACTTTTGGGTGGGAAAGGGTCCTAAAAACACAGAAAGAAAAAAACAACATAAAAGATGGATTGTGACTGCCCTATGCTGCTTTTAAAGCATCCTTCCTCCCATCTTATGGTTTTATTCCTTTGGTGCTCACATCTCTGACTGTGTCACTCTCTTCTTTTTTTCCTTTCTTTTCTCTCTTTCTTTCTTTCTTTCTCTCTCTCTCTCTCTCCCTCCCTCCCTCCCTCCCTCCCTCCCTCCCTCTCTCTCTCTCTCTCTCTCTCTCTCTCTCTCTCTCTTTCTTTCTTTCTTTCTTTCTTTCTTTCTTTCTTTCTTTCTTTCTTTCTTTCTTTCTTCTTTCATAGTTGTCCCTTACCAAGCTTCTGGTTGCTACTTCTCATTTTTATCATACACAATTACCACCTAGCTCACCAGCTTCCTCTTAGCCCTAACATTTATCCTTACTTGAGGTGATTTCAACATACAGTTGCACAGTCTTTCTGGAAACTTGGAAACTTGGAGAGAGGGAGAAGCAGGCTTCCTGCGGAGCAGGGAGCCTGATACAGGGCTCAATATCGGGACTCCAGGATCATGACCTGTGCCGAAGGCAGTCACTTAACCAACTGAGCCACCCAGGCACAGCAGGACTTCTAAAATATGAGGTAGAGGGTCAGAGCCCTTTCTGCCAGGTCATAAGTACAGTATTGACTCAGGCAAGCTCTAAGGAAAACTTTATCGTGTAGGCACAATGAGCTGGGCCAGAGGGAAAGCTGCTGTCGTTAAAAGATTACAGATTGTTAATACCATGTATTACAGTAACACAGCATGAAATCTGATACTCAAACCCAGTTTTCATTCAGAGAGGGGAGAAGATTTTAAGATTTTAAGAATACTCTAAGATTCCCAGGAGCTTCTGCAAAAGCTAGGGGCACAAAAATCCATGTTTGGGATCTCACTTACACGGTATGAACAAAAGATAAGAGGACCATTTATTATCAGATCTCTTCAGCCTCTTCTATTCCATAGTGCCTTGTGGCTTTGGTAAGTGAGGGCTCCAGTCTATGCAAGGAGGCACTCAGAGGGAGAGATGGTGGCAGGGGGCCTGCTTAGAGACTGCAGTGGGATGTGGACCAAAGCTGGTCCTCAGAGGGGAGTGATGGCAACTCCATCAAGACCATCTTTGTCAGAGCACTTGGGAAACATTCTCAAGGGCCTTCTGGACTATTTTGGGGCAGTGCTAGTTCTTTCAGGGATTTGTACCCCTCACAAAACAAGCTATATGAGAGACCAAAAGCAAGGATACTTACTTGTCTTTCGGTTGTAGTGGAGAGGCTCTACAGCCTAACAATTTGACACCAGAGGCTTTTGTTTTGTTTTGACACCAGAGGTTCTTAAGGATACGCATACTTGGAAAAGGGGATAGTGAAGAAATGAAGTCAGTTGGCTGGAGGAATTGTCACTTAGAGTGACAATACCAGCTAAGTTTGCTCAGGAAAGAGGACACTTGAACTAGCATTTTGGGATGTGTATTGTGTGCTAGGCATTTTACATATGAGGTTTAATTATCTAAAGAATCCAGTGAGATAGATGTTATTCCAATAATGCCTGAGGCTCAAACAGGTCAAGAAATTGCCCAAAGATACTCGATAGACAGAGATACTCTTCCTGAGCAATGCTAGTCTTCTCGACTTTGCTGCTTTCTGTAATTACAGAAGTCCCTTCCCTAAGAGACTCTGCTGACATCTTGGCAGTGAAGGTTATTTTATAAAGAAATTCTTGCATTCAGTGTAAATAGCAGCACTCTTTTGACCTTGGCTGTTTTATCTGTTTCATAGTTCCAGATATTAAATTACATTTCATTATGTATATGTCTGAAATACTATTAGTTCTGGGGGGGTGGATATTAGAAGCTGCCACAGAAAAGGCCTTGTGTATTAAATTGGCATGTCAATCTCTAAGAGAATATCATTTTCAGGTGGGTTTTTAATAAACAATATTGAGGGTAAAATGGAATCCAAAGTATACTTTGAGATACAGATAGATAGAGAGATAGATATCAGAATGCCACTTGTGTCCCCTTTAGGTATTCTCTCCCCTTCTATTGACCAGCTTCAATGCTGTGCTAGCCTGTCTCTGAATCTCTGATCTAGGCTCTGTCTCTGCTGCTTTTTGAAGCTCCATAGGAAAAAAAAACTCAAAGCTGACTTTCTTGGCCACTGCCTCAGGACAAAAATCTGGGTGACAGTACAAAGATAGTCATCATTTCTGTTGCTTCAAAGAAGTCTCATGCTTTAGTGCCATGTATATAAAAAATGGGCAGCTAATTGTGAGTTTTGGTGCCAGTTTTACAAAGCCATGTAAATCTAGTGCTAGTTTTCCATGGTTGCCACAAATAGACTGACCCCATGACACCCATGGGTGAGGAGAGACATGGCTGTTACACACGCAACTTGGTCATGAAATCCCTTATTTATAATCACATTCAGGAAGCCATGAACCTTTCCCACTTATGGTCATATTTTAATTCGCTGCCATACTTGTGAGCACACATATAAATCAGTGCACATCTTTAAAAGATAAATCTCACACCAAATCCAGGGCAAACAAGTGCATCCTGTTTTATGGAATCTATGTGACCTGACTGCAGAAAGCATTTTTGATTAATCAGAACTAAGATTTTAATAAAGAAACAGCAGGTGGGCTAACCACAAAATTAAAACTCCCAACCATCTCAGCGTAATAAAGTCGTAAATATAAAAGTGAACAAAATATCTCATTTGCATCTTTGAATAACGTCCCTGTTAACAAGGACAGGGCATGTGCTTGACCAGCAGAGGGCAGTTTCTTATACATGTCATCATTCCCCGCTCAGTCTTGCTGCAGTATCTTTGTCTTTCCCCACGTAATAGAGCAGGGCCTGGGTGATAATTAATTACCATCTGCAGTGTGTTTCTACCACTGATTTTTACACCCAGTGGCTCAATTGCAATATCAAATCAAATGCATTTCAATAGAGACTGGAGAACAAAAATGTGCCTTTGGTTTCCTAATCAAGTTTGGTCAATTTAAGGATTCTTTTTTGCAGATCCGAAGTCAGTTTATCTGTGTGATTGTGGTATAGCCTCCCTGTTAGTAGTTAAGGTTTTACGGCTTTTTGAACAAGGCAGATCAAGGTTTTAAATCAGGCTCTGCTGCGTAATGGCTGTGTAGCCTTATAGTAGTTTTGTTAATCACCCTGGTGACTTAAACTGGGCCTATTTTTTATAGAAAAGCATAAATCATGCCACGATAGCCCACGGTTGTGTTAAAGTTTCAACATCTTAAGAATTTATGAAATAAGTACTGGAAGATTTTTGGCTTACTTATGTAAGTCACACATACACCCAGAACGGGGCCCCCTCGATAAATCTGCCTCCGGAGTGTTTGAGCACCACACCCATAGCACTGCACTCGCTACAAGCAGGGAGACAGCTGAGTCACTATGCCCAGGTGTTTTTTTGGTTACTGTAAACATGGCAAAGGGATGATAACAAATATACTTTATAGTTCATGATATGGTTTTACATGCCTTATTTTAGTCATTCTCCATGCCAACTCTTTAGCTGGACAGGACAGATATTAGGACATTCCTTTTATAGAGAAGAGATCAAGCCTCCAAATATTAATCTTTTTGCCCAACATCACGTGGTGCTGATAGATACACAGCCTGAACATTGCTCGCTGTAATACTTAGTCCAGAGCGTTTTCAACACACACCGTGGTACCTCTGCAGAGGACAGATGACTGTCCTCTCTGTGTCTGTCTCTACGTGCATAACCAAGGGCATTAGGCCAAGTTAACCCCCCCCCTTGCCTTCTGGCTCTGACACACCAGGAGGTCTTAAGACAATTGCCATGAAAGGGATGGTTCTAACATGAGCAGAGATTTATCACTCTGCCTGTACTATTCTTAGAAAATGGGGCTTCACGACTTAGAAATATCAAAGAAACTTCTTGGAGGGAAGAGAGGTAAAGAAATATATGACGAGGCCCAACTGGACCCTGAGTCAGTTAATCATTCGATTAACAACAACAACAAAATAGGTCAACTATTCCCAGCTTCAACAGGGATCATGACCTGAGCCGAAGGCAGACGTTTAATTGACTGAGCCACCCAGGCACCCCTCATTCTTCTCTTTAATACCCATTAAACATCACCTCTATCATTATTCTAAATACCACCCCCTATGACAGTATACCATAATGTAATTCAACACATTTCTTTCTGGACCAATAAATTATAACACACCAAGCAAACCATTCTCCTTCACTGACATCCAAACATCACCGCTAAAACCAAACCAAATAACCAATAACACTTACAAATTAGTAGTAGTAATAATAATAAACACGAATATTACAATCTCTGTTATGCCAGAGCTGTCCTTTGTGCTTTAAAGGCACAATTTCATATGATTTTTTTTTTAATCTCATGAGGTGGCTACTTTTAATATCCATGTTATACAACTGAATAGTGTGTTAAGGGCCTCACCTCTGTCTTTTCTGTCCTGTGCATTTTTTGTTTTGTTTTGTTGTTTTTGGTGGTCTAGGCTACCATCACTAATTTCCTGATTATTGCAGTACTTTTTTCATCAGTCTTTTTTTGTCCTTCTTTACCAATACATCAGTCTACAAACCATCTGGACTAATCTTTTAAAACATAAATTTAATTATTTCATTCTCATGTTTAAATCCTTTGTGAGATTTCCATCGTACTTATAATGCCAAAAAGGCATTTCTGGCCACAACTACTTTGTAATGTCAGCTCATGCCTCTTCCCTCTTCTGTTATGAGGCTTCAGCCACATTGAAATTCTCCCTGTAACTTGGCTAGACAAAGAAGTTTCCCACCCCAGGGTCTTTTCCCACCGGGTTTCCTGGCTGGAGTGCTTTCCTTTCTGTTATTGCATTTGTTAATACAATGCATACCTGAATGAATGTCATTTCTACATAGAGGCTTTCTTGGTTTACTTAGTCCCTAGTAGACACACTTAATTCTTTTGCTGACTACCCTGCTTTTTCATTATACTTCATACAATTAGTAGTTATATCCTTATGTGCATGTTTATTATTATGGGTTTCTTTTAAGAAGTAAAGGGTCCATGCCTCTATTTTTATCCAAAATTTCACACAGTTCCTTGAAGAGAATAGAAATGAATTAAATAGCAAAGTCAAGGATTCAGTTTCTTCTTCCTTTCTAAATATGCTTATTCCTTTCTCCCCAATTTCTTCCTCCAAAAAAATGCAAGACATTGAAACAACCAATTCTTTAGATAAAAACAAAAAATATAGAACAACATGAAGCCATAATTTGAATAAAACAAAACAAGGAACAACAAACAAAAGTTTCACAAGGATAATAAAAGAATAAGTAGGAATTACGGGGATGACCCTCATTCCTGTTATATAAGATTTTCACCCTCATTTTGATTTTTCAAATATACTTGTTCACCTGATGTTAGCATTCCAGATATTCTGGATCTAACTAATAAAGAAATTATAGAAAAATTACTAAGGAAAGTGAACTAGCATCCACCCAAGAATTAAAAAGGCACTCAGGGATGAAATTGAGAAACCACTGGGCCCATCGTTTAATTGGAAGGGCCATATGATGTATATCATAAAATCATAATTATGTGAATGAGGTGAATGGCAACTAGTTCACCCAATCCCAGAATAATAAATTAAGAGAAAGTCTTCCCAACCCACAGCTTTGAAACTTGAAAGAATTACACATTACACTGAAAGGAAATAAAGTTACCAATTTTAAAATAAAGATACATTTTAAAAATTTTATATAAATTCATGGATATTAATATTATAGTATCCTAAAGAGAATGAGGTCATTGGGTGTCTGTCACTTAACATCTTAAGTAGATGCCCTAGATCAAAGACATCTTTTCTTTAAACCGTATTCTTGTCATAGATTAAACAGATATTTGATTCAGTGTGTTAATTTACAATTTAACTGTGTGTAGTATTTTAGTCCACATTTGATACCAAATAGTTTTTCTCATTTTACTTGAATTCCTTTAAGTAGGGCAGATCTACAATTTATTCGGTGACTATAGGAGTACGTGATCCTCTGGAGCATATTGCTTCCAGTTAATTCTGCCCCTCAGTGTATCAGAGCTTTCATCCTAGAAAATGGTTCCCTACTCTATGCCCCAGTGACCACCCACTAGACTACTCTTCCAAGGACTTTGTTCTTGCCTTATGTCATTTATTCATTTGATTATCAGTAAATATTTACTGAATACATACTGCAAATGGTCTAGGTGCTGGAGAAATTGGGCAGAGGCGTGATTACATGATTCCTCATCTTGCACACATGCAAGAGAAAGAAAAATTAATGAGTGATCTCTATAGAACATGTGAAGTTCTATAAGAAAGATACATGCAAAAAAAAACTAGGACAATTGAAGATGGAAAGTCTCAGAGAAAAGGAGATTTGGGCGCCTGGGTGGCTCAGTGGGTTAAAGTCTCTGCCTTCAGCTGAGGTCATGATCTCATGGTCCTGGGGATCAAGGCCCGCATCGGGCTCTCTGCTCAGCAGGGAGCCTGCTTCCTCCTCTCTCTCTGCCTGCCTCTCTGCCTTGTGATCTCTCTCTCTCTGTCAAATAAATAAATAAAATCTTTAAAAAAAAGAAAGAAAAGTAGATTCGAGTTTATTCTTAAGTATTCCTAAGGCAATACTTGGAAGGTGGAAAGAAAACATTTATGGAAGAGAAGAAATGTACTCAAACATAATATGCTTAAAAAATGGAATTCATGAGGTGTCTGGATGACGGTTTGTCTGACTCAGGTCATGATTTCAGGGTTGGGGGATTGAACCCTGTGTCGAGCTCCATGATCAGTAGGGAGTCTGCTTGAGATTCTCTCTCTCCCTCTGCCCCTCCACTTCCCCCCCAGCTCACTCCCTCTCTCTTTCTCTCTCAAATAAATGAAACTTTTGAGAAAATGCAATTCACTTATGGGTGAAATGCCTGTAGAGAGAGGTAAGCATCAGCTTAAGAAGTCATACTTAGAAGACGAAACTGTTCTGAAAGAATAAAGACTGGGGCCATAGAGTGAAAAAGCCTTCCTTAGATTTTGAGAGAGAGATGGATAGGCATAGACTTCTAACTTGTTCAGCTAGATAGATTATGGCACCATGCTTTGAAATGGAAAGCAGGGAAGGAGGATCAGTTGAGATTATGTGTATGTGTTTATGAGGGAGAATGTATACATGCCAAGGTCACCTTCAGACATGTTAATTTTGCATACCTGTGGATCCTTTAGGCAGACACGTATACAACAGGCAGCTTGACACATAGTCATGGAGATGGAGACTAAAGTTTTGGCTAGAGATGATGGTCCAAATGTCATACAGATGGTAGTGAATGCCATGGCACTGGGGTGGGAATGTGCTGGAGATGAAGAAGAGCATTTTGAGTGGGAAGATTTGGTGATGTTATTTAATCAGAAGTTTTAAAATAATGTAATTTTCATAGAGGAAAGTAACTGTATTGTGCTACAATGATCTCAACTTGGCAAATGGGAGAATGTGAGCCCATAACTTGCCTCGGTGAATGAACATTTACCACTTGCCAGGCACCAAGAAAGAGCCAGGGTATATTTATATGAAAGCAATAAAATTAACTTTCTAAGCAAAGTTAATTCTCACACAACTATCAATTGTGTTGTTTTCTAATTACTGCTTGCTAAAATTTAGGAGAAATAAGTTTCCAGTTCTGATGTAACAACATGAGGAGGGGATATGTAAGCAGGTATAGTATTACCTTTTTGGGAAAGCTGAACTGCTATGGAAGAGTTCTTGGCTTCTAATGATGGGTGGAGTGAAATGGAAGCATGAAAATGAAACAAGACAGACTCTTCAAAGACAGAATTCGTGCCATATATCCAGCTGGTTTGAAATATGTATTAATATCTGTATCAGTACTTGTGTTGTGAAAGCAATTGAGCCAGAAGTGGTGCAGTAGGCATCCAATGATCTACAAGTAGTCACTATATCGCATTCCCCCTAAGTGCAGGTGCCTGCTATTTGGGAATACCCTTTCTTGGGACCGTGGATGGACATGACTGCAGGGAGCTGGCTACTTCCTTCCTTCTCTGTCCATGGTTTCTTGTTAGATAGAAGCATATTAGCAAAATAAAATAGAGGTAAATGGCTAAATGGACACATAAATGTATACTCAATGTACAGGAGTCAAGGGGAAAGGAGGATTGTCCCCTTGCTCCCAATCTCCTACTCATCTCTGAAGCTATGTGGGATTTTAATACCTAGACCTCTTCATACTTAAGCATATTCAAAGGTATTGGATTTTTCTTCCGATACATTAAAAAGTAATTTGAGGAGAGATAAGCTTGGGAAGCCAGAAGTATTTGATGAATGTAAAGGGAAGAATTTCAGAGTTATCTAGCCAAAGAATCATTAGAAACAATTGTCTGTTCATCAGAGTAGACCAAGAAGAACCTCTCACCTTTTGAAAACTGGAATGTAGTATGGAAGTAGAAGATTGGGAGTATAACAAAAGACTTTGAATTTCAATTACTTGAAAAATAATTAAAATCGATTTCTTATATATTTTATTGTGCTGAGACTTTAGTCATATTTCTGGGCCTCCTCTTACCATTTTATGAATTAAGGGGTGTCAATGACAGAGTCATATGCTTATTCCATTAGTAAATATCAAAATCCTCTCATGTCCTTTAATTCTTATTAATGCCATTAAAGTTAAGCTATCAAGGACTAACTGACCATTGAGGGATTGAAATTTTAAAGTACAGGCAAAATGAGAAAAATGACAAATATGGCTTTATGCACAGTTGGCTTAGCACTTTAGAGTAAATAGGCAAATAGTTCCACTGTCTGTTTCAACGGCAGAAAAATGAATACGTTTGGCATTATTGTCTACCAGATTTCATTAATTATAAACTCTGGAAATCAGGAGACCCATGTTCTCACAAAAGCCTCTTTTATAACTGTCTTTATGATCTCCATAAGCTACACCATTTGGGGGTCTCATTGTTTTCATCTCTGAAAGGAGATTAGATTCATTTTCTCAGCACATTCTGTGAGTCTATGAAAGAGTGCGGGACTCAAGAGGACCATACAAAGTGAACCTGGACAGGATAGATGGTGTCACCCGAGGCTTTGGCAGATCCGTAACCAGTTGCCACAAAGGAGGATGAGATCTGCAGGGTCCAAAGACTTTTCTGGGCCTGGATGCAAAGAGGTTCGAGTTATAGTTTGCATCTCAGAAGTCAGGAGCTGTCACCTCTTTTTCTGATCTGAGGAAGCACAAGCTCTTTTGCCAGCCGCTCCCAGTCATCTGAACCCTGAAACTTGCAGGAGCAAAAATTTCAGTCAGATTCACACATGTACTTGGTGCCATTGGGCATTATGTGATTAAGTCTCTACATAACACCAGCCAAAATCAAATCAGAGAGCCTGGATTGCAGTTGTCAGGGAATCCACTGGCTACCTCTGTGCTGAGAAAATATTGCACTTCCTGCAACACCAACTTGCCAAGATGCTCCTAATTCTTTTCTAGCTTGAGGACTCCCAACCAGGAGCTCTGTCCTGAGAGATTGTGGCAAGCTCCGTTACACACCTGTTTTGTCTGTATAAATTTGCAATTACTTTTCCTCCAGGCTTAGACTGATTAGAGCTTTCTTCTTTCCTCTCCAGTTGTTACACAGGCAGTTTTAATGTGAATCAGCTCAAATGACAGACCAGGTCAAATCTTTAGCTTTCAGCCTCCCCAGTGCATCTAGTTTAAGTTTAAAAAGGAGACTTTAAGCCTTGCCGCATAATGCTTTTTCCTGGCCTCTGAGCAAGAAACCAGGAGAGTTAGTAATGATCACAGTGGAGAATTCATTAAGCTGTCCTAATTGAGGGCTGGAGTGAGAGGGAAGTGAGGGCCCCAAATTTGACCTGCTTGGGCCTAGAGCCTGGAGTGGGAAGCCAACTAACACTTTAGGAAGCATCTAAGAACTAGAGGCTTAAACATTTTATTTTACCCTCCTGACATCTCTCTAAGATAAGAATTATAATCAACATTTCACAGATGGCTCAAAGAGGTTAAGTAATTTGCTCAGGGTCACATATCTGAGTGGAAGAGCCAAGAATAGAATGCAGATCTGTCTATAGGCCAGTGATCTTTTTATCCTATTTCCTAGCCTGCTGGGGAAAAAAAGCCCCAGGCTTAGGGAAGTATAAGGCAACATGAAGAATACTTTAGGGAGTTAGTTTCCTATTGTGGCAAGAAGCTGACTGAAGCCTGTTGTCACAGAGTTGGAGGTGGGAGCATGGAGA
This sequence comes from Spilogale gracilis, assembly GCA_004023965.1. Classification (NCBI taxonomy): domain Eukaryota; kingdom Metazoa; phylum Chordata; class Mammalia; order Carnivora; family Mephitidae; genus Spilogale; species Spilogale gracilis. The sequence continues at coordinate 14,817 of PITA01019042.1, read as the reverse complement.
AGGAGCAGAAGGGGAGTCTGAATGAGTTCCAGGTAGGGAGGGGAGGGTGGGAGAGAAAGCAGCCAGGGATCAGGCTCTGCAGAGGCCTAAGAGTCTTCATACAGAAGGGTCAACTTAATTTATCTTACTAGCAATGAAGATCCTCCAAAGCTAGCCACACTGGTATTCTAACCATATTGCTAAGTCTCACATGTCCTGTGTCATAGCCAAGGAGCATGAAAATATGTGCGTTGTCGCTGACCTTCACACACTGGAGGGCCTTTCCCCAGGGTCTGGACATCTGTCTCTTCTCACCTGCCCTGCTCCTTCATCAAGGTCCAGACCAACTGTCCATAGCTTTCTCAGTTGCCAGGATGAAAAATGAATCACTTCCTATTGAATTCCCTCAGCACATTTATCAAGTCCTAACCACATGGCAGTTTCTGTGCAAGGCTAGTATTCCCTAAGAGATTTTCAGGTCCTTAAAGGTTGAGGCAAGAGACATGGCAGAAGCAGCACATAGTTGAAGTCTGAATATGTTCCCCTTCCCCCTCTCAGTGTCCTTCACAGACACAATGCTCAGAAAATATGGGGAAACATATCCATATTATGCTTGCTGTTTCTTTCTTTCCCTTGGTAAAAAACCACTGGTCATCCACCATGTAAGGTTGTATTTAATAAGCACCAACTATATGGATGGGCCAAGTCGTGGAAGGCTTTTCCTGTCATGTTGAGATACTGGATGCTACTCTTGTTTCAGAGATGTGAACAGGTGTGGCGCAGGGAAGTGACAGGGTTAGAGACGTTCTTCTTGAGGCAATGCTAAAGAGAATGGAAGAAGGTGAGCCTGGCATCAGGGAGAACAGAAGGATGCTGGCAATGTTGCAGGCATGAGGTGATAAAGGCTTAAATCAGTCTTTATAATAGAGAAGAAAAGAATAATTGAACTGTGTGTGTGGGTTCATAGACCCTTACAGCCCAGGTGTCACTGCCTGATCATTTACAGCTGATGCTTAGTATCTGGCCATTCCTTTACTTACACTACATGGGATTTGACTTTTCTTCTTTGTACATTTGCCAACATCCTCACCAACACTTACTTTATTTTTTTTTTTAATTTTAACTATCCAAGCAGATATGAAGTGAAAGCTCACTGTGATTTTGATTTACATTTTTCTAAGGATTATTGAAGTTTAGTCTAATTTCTTGTGATTATTATCCATTTGTGTATCTTCTCTGGATAAATACCTATTTTTACATTGTATGCACAAATGACGAGTATATATAAAATATTTTCTCATGCGTTTGTGTTTTAAATCATGTTGGAAATAAAAATATATAGTCACAAACAATAGAGTGGTACAGGCCTTTATATTTGCCCATGTATTTACTTTTGCTGAATTTTTTATTTCTTCATATGCCTTCAAGTCTAGCATGCTTTCATTTCAATCTGAAGGACCCCCTTTAGGATTTCTTATAGGGCAAGTATAGTGGTAATGAACATCCTTAGCTTTTTATTTGTTTATTTTTGCCTAAGTGTGTTTTAATTTCTCCTTCATTTCTTCAGGACAGTTTTTCCAGATATAAAATTATTTCTGATGTTTTTTCAACACTTTAACTATATCCTCATACTGTCTTCCTGTCTCCATGGCTTCTCATGAGGAGATTGGCTGTTAATTTTACTGAGGATCTTTTATGCTTGATAAAATGCTTTCCTTTTTTTTTTTTTTTTCCTTTGCCGCTTTTATGATTCTCTTGTCTTTGGCTTTAGCTAGTTTGATTATAATGTGTCTTGATATGACTGTCTTCAATATTATCTTATTTGGCATCCATTGAGCTTCTTGATTTGTAGATCTTTGTATTTCATCAAATTTAAGATGTTTCTGGTCATTGTTTTAAATACTCGAATGCTGCATGTGTTGTTCCACTTCCTGGTTATCACCCAGGTCCCTTAGGCTCTGTTTACCTTTCTTCATTCTTTTTTCTTTCTCTTCATCAGATACAATAATTTCAATTGTCCTGTCTTCAGATTCACTGAATCTTTCTTCTGCCTGTTCTAATCAGCTGTTGAACTCCTTTACTGAATTTAATTTTTTTTTTTTTAATTTTAGTGATGTTTCTGTGGGGTGACGCCTGGAGGCTGCCCATCCCACCCTTTGGCTGTTATTACTCCCAGTGCTTTTTTCTGAAGTAAGATTTTATTGAGATGAAATATACCTTCAAAAAAGTGTACAAAGTTTACAGTTAGAGCTTGATGATTTCTCACAAAAGAGTACATCTGTTTAATAAGAAATTGAAGAAAGAGAATACTGCTTGCTTTCAAAGTCTTTCTTCTACCCACTTTAACCAACTCTTGGTGTGACAACATTCTGACTTCCAACAATGTAGATATTGCTCTGTACTCTTTCTAAGCTCTTTCTAAGTGCAACTATATTATATATGTTCTTTCATTTTCCAAGATATTTTATTCAACATTATGTTCTAAAGATTCATCTATGAAATTCTGTGTAGTTGTATATGATTCAATTAAATTTTAATTTATGTAGTTTTTAATACAGCTTGTCCCTTTCTCTTGTTAATGGGCATTTCAGTGTGTGAATTTGTTAACTTTTTTTAGGATTTCTGCTATGTGCGTTTTTGTACATATCTTTTCCTGAGTATATGTGCCTATCCTTGGGAGAGAAATACCTAGGTTATACGAAGCTTTAGTTTTTCAAACTGGTTATGTTAAGTGACAGGCCCACCAAAAATGGGTGGAAGCTGTAATTGTAAGCACACCTTCATTAACATTTACTAGAGTCAGTGATTTGTTCCTTCTCACCTTCCTATGTGTGAATTGTGACTTTCTGACATTTTACATTACCATCCATAAAATATGAGAGTTCTGATTCTTCCAAATCGTTGCTATCCTTTTTAATATTAAGTGTTGTGGTGGATGAGTCATGAATCTCATTGTGGTTTAAGTTGTATTTCCATGATGAATAATAATATTGGAAATGTTTTGATGTGATTATTGGTTACTCATGTACCTTACCTTTGAACTCTCTTTAAATATTTTGCCTATTACCCAACTGAGTCATATATAAAATATTCAGTTGTATGAGTTATTTGTAAATGCTAGATACCAATATTTTGTCAGATATGTTTTTGTGAATTTCTTTTCTGATTTCTGATTCATGCATTCATTTTTCTTAAGGGTCTTTGCATAACCAGAAGTTTTATTTCTTACTGGACTATAGCTTATCATTTTAATTTTTTTCTATGTTGACTAAGAAATATTGGCATGCCTCCAAGTCATGAGTGTACCCTTCTATTTTGTTTTCTAAAAAATTCATGAATTTAACTCCTACATTTAGATATGTATACATCTTAAATTAATTTTTATAAATATTGTAAAGTAAAAGTCAAAGTTCATATTTTTCATTTGTATCCAAATGTTCTAACACCATTTGTTGAAAAGATTTTCATTTTCTCATTTGATTGCTTTGGCATCTTTGTTGAAAATTACTGAGGGCATAAGTCTATTTGGGGGCTCAATATAATGCTCAGTAGTTTTATGTCTATACTTATGTAACTATTGCACTATTTTGATTAGGGTAGATTTATACTAAAGCTTGATGTAAAGTAGTATAAATCTGCTAAATTCGTTTTTTTTCAAAGTTAATTTAATATTTGATGTCATTTTCAGATTCATACTTTTTAGAATTAGCTAACCAAATGCTACATTAAAGATTTTCTATGAGTGTGGTTTGAAATTTCATAAAGCCAATAGATCAATTTCAGAATTATTAATATCATAACATCATTGAACTCCAAACAGTATACCTTTTTTATTTAGTTTTTTAATATTTCTTAGTGATACTTTATCATGTTCAGTGTACTGCAGCTATATGTTTTCACATTTCTTGTGTTAGATACATCTCTTGGTTTGAATTACTGATGACATATCAAAAGAATGAAATTTTAGTTAATTTTCCATTTCTTTACTACTACTATAAAAGCACAGGTGTATATTTTTGTACATGAATTTTGTGTATGATGATATTATTACATTCACTATTAAAGTATTTTTTTTGTAAATTTCTTAGATTTCTCTATATAAATAATATCACTTGCCAGTAAGGAAAATTTTATATCTTTATATCTCTCTATTTTTATGCCTTCATATCAGTTATGTCATCTATATCTTTTCTGATATTTTATCTAGTTCTATCAATTAAAAGAAAGGAGTATTAAAATTTTTCAAAAATGACTACAGAATTATCTACTTCTTTTAATTACATCAATTTTTTATTCCTGTGCCTTTAAGGATATAATTTTTTTGTCTTCTTGAATTGACTTTTCTATTATTATGAAATACCACTCTTCATCTTTTTCAAACATTTTGTTTTAAAGTATGTTTTATCTGACGTTAACTTAGGAATTCTTGCCTTACACTTATGCTTCACATGAGGTCTTTTCATTGTTAACTTCCAACCAAACATACTTAAGAAATGTTTGTCATATGTAAGGTGTAAATAAGTCGTGCTTTTTTCTAACCAGTTTGACCAAATCTCTGTATTTCTTGTCTGTTTAGTCCAGTAACGTTTCAAATAATTACAGATATGATTGGATTTAGTTATACTATTTTATTCTTTGATTTCTCTTTTTACCACACATTTTTCTCTCCCCATTCACTACTGTCTAATTTCTTTGAATTATTTAAATATTTCTTTAGAATTCCATTTAAAATTATTTGTTGGCATTTTATATATGCCCTTTTCTGCATTATTTTTCTAGTAATGACATAAGTGTTAATATAATAAATTTTTCAGTTTATTTAGACCTACTATGGAACCAGTTCAAATGAACTGGAGAACACTTGCAATAATGCATAGCTATTTATCCCCACCAATACTTTGTTCTAGAGTTTTTGTATGTATTATAGTTAAATAAGTAAAAAATGAACACATTGCAATATTATTTTTCTCTACTCCTGGGTATTATTTTCTTTTCATTTTTATTTAGATTTTATTTTTGGAGTGATGTCAGCAACATGGCTAGATATAATTTCCCTAGTTTGTATCCCCTGTTAGCAATAATAGTTTGGCATCCATCCATGAATGAAGCTGCTTTTGTGAGAACAGTGGTATTCCCGCAGCATATGCCAGGAGATCCACCTATACATGCTTGGGTAGTAGCTATACAGACCTCGACCCTGGCTGTGGACTATGGGTCATGAACCAGTTGGTTCTATTACCCTCTAAACCATAGGTCTTGAAGCCCCTGGAAAACACTGAATTGCATAATCACCCAAGAATGAGAAAGCCATTGTGATGTCCAAGTCTCCAGAAGAGAAGTTCCAGCACTCCACGGGGGCAAAAATAATTAAGTTTGGATGCGTAAAGAGGGTGTGAAAAACAGATGACTTTACTTACGTTGCTACTGTCCCAAAGTGGCACTATTTAGTGCCAAGAGAGATCCTCTCAGCCCATGATTTCTCCCACAGGGGAAAGAGAGAGCATGCCAAGGAGTTCCTGGCTTCTCTAGCTATACAAGGGGATGCCAAAGAGGCCTATTTCACTTTGAATCTACCCAGAATCCTGAGTTATGAGCTGCATGACTGGTGTTGGGAAGAAGTTGGGAAAGTGACAGGGCTCTCAGAAGGCGTTAAAGGGTCACAGATCTTGCTGTGTCACAGATTCCATTTTGAAGCCCATCTATGAGCTGCTATAAGTGCCTCACCCACAGATCCCTCCAGCTGGCCCATGGACACCCCCAGTTCTCCATATACCTTACCAGTATATATACCTCTACGCCTCTAAGCCAGTTCTCTTTGGGTACTTTCTTTTTTGTTTATTTTTTAACTGTTCAATTTTCTTTTTTCTTTTGCCTCTTCCTCCTCCTTCTTTTTCTTACTCTTCTTCATTTTTTAATGAGCTCTACACCCAAAGTGGGGCTCAAACTCACAATCTCATGATCAAGAGTCACATACTCTACCATGACAACCAGGCTTCCTGGGCACTTTAAACATTGGCAAAGGCAACATTTGGCAGATGGCTAGTAAGCTTGCACAGAAATTCAGCTTGAAGCTGAAGACCAGGGAGAGACCACAAAATTTATCTTTAGCTTCACTCTTGGAAAGCAAAAGGAGGCTATCAGCATGTGGCATGCTATGTTGCAGGTCAAGGAAAGGCATATGGCTTAGAAATTCTGCCATAAGATAGAGCAAGAAGCATGGAACCAGTGTATTCATAGAAGATCTGAGAAAGCCTCAGAGTCCCTAGCAGGGATATTTCTCTCCTAAGTCAGATAGTAAAAACTAGCAAGGTGACCTCATCTTCTAATGTGGAGAAGAGAGAAACACGAGACTTCAAGGAACATGAGAAATCAAGAAATCATGGCATCAACAAAGGATCACAATAATCATCCAGTACTTGACATCAGAGACATGGAGATCTAATATTGAGCCAATGGCAATTTCAAAATAGCTGTTTTAAGGAAGTTCCATGAGCTACAAGGAAACAGAGGAAGATGATTCAACAATATTAGAAAAATAATGCAAGAAGAAAATGAGAGGTTTAACAAAAGATCGGAATAATTTAGAAGAACCAAGCAATAATTCTGGAGCTGAAGAACATAATGAGATGAAAACTGCAATAGAGAGCAGCAGGAGCAAAATGGATCAAGCAGAAGAAACCATCTCAGAATACAGGACTTTTGAAATTACCCAGTCAGAGAGAACAAAGAAAAAAGAATAAAAAAAGCTTACATGGCTTAGAGGAATCCATCAACAGAAATAGTCTGTGAATTTTTAGAGTCTCAGAAGAAGTGGAAAATGGAGCAGAAAGCTTATGAAGAGAAATAAAGACTGGGAACATCCCAAATCTAGGAAGAAATTTGGATATCCAATTTCCTGAAGCTCATAGGTCATCAAACAAACTACGATCAAGATGAGAAGAACTGACATCCTGACAATATTGACTCTATCCATGAACATGGAATATGTCTCCATTTATTAAGCCGTTCCTTTATATTGTTCATCAGTTTTGCAGTTTTCTTCATAAAGGTCTTGCATATATTTGGTTAGATTTATACCAAAAAATTTCATTTTTTGAATGTTAATTTAGAAGAAATTGTGTTTTTAATTTTAAACTCCACTTGCTCATTGCTGGTATAAAGGAAAGAAATCGATTTTTGTATGTTAACTTTTATATATTAAATTTCATTTTAACACTTTAAGTTTTTCACTTAATTCTCTTCTTGCTAGTATGGTTTCTGAGAAGTCAGGTATAATTCTTTTTTGTATTTTTTTTACTTTAAATTTATTTTATTTTTTCAGTGTTCCAAGATTCATTGTTTATGCCCCACACACAGTGCTACATGCAATATGTGCCCTCAGTACCCACCACCAGGCTCTCCCATCCCCACACACACTTCCTTCCAAGACCCTCAGTTTGTTTCTGAGTCCAAAGTCTCTCATATTTCATTTCTCTCCCCGAATTACCCTACTTTCCATTTTCTTTCCTTCTCCTACTGTCCTCTATATTACCCCTTATGCACCATAAGTAAGTGAAACCATGTGATACTTGACTCTCTCTTCTTGGCTTATTTCACTCAGCATAATCTCTTCTAATCCAGTCCATGTTGCTACAAAAGTTGGATATTCATCCTTTCTGATGGATACGAAATATTCCATTGTATATATGTACCACATCTTCTTTATCCATTCAACTGTTGAAGGGCACTTTGGCTCTTTCCACAGTTTGGCGACTGTGGCCATTGCTGCGATGAACATTGGTGTACATATGGCCCTTCTTTTCACTATATCTGTATCTTTGGGGTAAATACCCAGTAGTGTAATTGCAGGGTTGTAGGGTAGCTCTATTTTTAATTTTTTAAGGAATCTCCACACTGTTTTCCAAAGCTGCTGCACCAACTTGCATTCCCACCAACAGTGTAAGAGGATTCCCCTTTCTCCGCAGCCTCTCCAATACTTGTTGTTTCCTGTATTGTTAATTTGGCCATTCTGTCTGGTATAAGGTGGTATTGTAAGGTGGTTTAGATTTGAATTTCCCTGATAGCTAGTGATGATGAACATTTTTTCATGCGTCTGTTAGCCATTTGTATGTCTTCTGTTGAGAAGTGCCTCTTCATGTCTCTTGCCCATTTTTTGATGTGTTCATCTTCTTTTTGGGTGTTGAGTTTGAGTAGTGCTTTATAGATCTTAGATATCAGCCCTTTGTCTGTAGTGTCATTTGCAAATATCCTCGCCCATTCTGTGGGTTGTCTCTTTGTTTTGTTGACTGTTTCCTTTACTGTATAGAAGCTTTTTATTTTGATGAAGTCCCAAAAGTTCATTTTCACTTTGTCTTCTTTGACTTTGGAGACCTATCTTGAAACAAGTTGCTGTGGCCGATGTCAAAGAGGTTATTACCTATGTTCTCTTCCAGGATTTTGATGGATTCCTGCCTCACATTGAAGTCTTTCATCCATTTCAAGTTTATCTTTGTGTGTGGCATAACAGAATAGTCTAGTTTCATTCTCCTATGCGTAGCTGTCCAATTTTCCCAGCACCATTTATTGAAGAGACTGTCTTTTTTCCACTGGATATTTTTTCCTGCTTTGTCAAAGATGATTTGACCATAGATTTGTGGGTCCATATCTGGACTCTCTACTCTGTTCCATTGGTCTATTTGTCTGCTTTTGTACCAGTACCATGCTGTCTTGGTGATCACAGCTTGGAATAAAGCCTGAAGCCAGGTAATGTGATGCCCCCCAGCTTTGTTTTTCTTCTTCAACAATTCTTTAGTGATTCAGGGTCTTTTTTGTTTCCATATAAATTTTAGGATTGTTTATTCCAATGCTTTGAAAAATGTTGGTGGAATTTTGATTGGAATGGCATTGAAAGTATAGATTGCTCTGGGCAGCATAGACATTTTAACAGTATTTATTCTTCCAATCCATGAGCATGGATTGCTCTTCCATCTTTTTGTGTCTTCTTCAATTTCTTTCATGAGTGTTGTATAGTTTCTCGAATACAGATCCTTAACCTTTGGTTAGGTTTATTCCTAGGTATCTTATGGTTTTTGGTGTTCTAGTAAATTTAATTGATTCTCTGATTTCCCTTTCTATATTTTCATTGTTAGTGTATAAGAATGCAACTGATTTCTGTGCATTGATTTTTCTATCCTGCCACATTACTGAATTGTTGTATGAGTTACAGTAGTTGGGGGGTAGAGTCTTTTGGGTTTTCCACATAGAGTATCATGTTATCTGCAAAGAGAGAGAGTTTGACTTCTTTTTTGCCAATTCGAATACCTTTTATTTCTTTCTGTTGTCTAATTGCTGTTGCTAGGGCTTCTAACACTATGTTGAACAACAGTGGTGAGAGTGGGCATCCTTGTTTTGTTCCTCATCTCAAAGGGAAGGCTGTCAATTTTATCCCATTGAGAATGATATTCGCTGTGGGTTTTTCGCAGATAGATTTATGAGGTTGAAGAATGTTCCCTCTATCCCTATGCTTTGAAGAGTTTTAATCAGGAATGGATGTCATATTTTTTCAAATGCTTTTTCTGCATCAATTGAGAGTATCATGTGTCTTTTCTCTCTTCTCTCATTGATTTGTTCTATCATGTTGATTGATATGCAAGTGTGGAGCCACCCTTGCATGCCTGGGATAATTCCCACCTGGTCATAGTGGATAATCTTTTTAATGTATTATTGGATCCTATTAGCAAGGATCTTGTTAAGAATCCAGAATCCATATTCATCAGAGATATTGGTCTGAAGTTCTCCTTTTTGATGGGGTCTTTGTCTGGTTTGGGGATCAGAGTAATGCTGGCTTCATAGAAAGAGTCTGGAAGTTTTCCTTCCGTTTCCATTTTTTGAAAGAGCTTCAGGAGAATAGATGTTATTTCTTCTTTGAATGTTTGGTAGTATTCCCCAGGGAATCTGTCTTGTCCTGGGTTCTTGTTTTTTTGTGAGATTTTTGATCACTGCTTCAATCTTGTTACAAGATATAGGTCTATTCAGGTTGTCAATTGCCGGGAGCCAGCCCCGGCAACAGTCAGGGCTTCCTGAAGGTGGTGACGGAGTCAGCGATATGAGGAGACTGGATGCAAAGAGTGGTGTGGGGATCTCCTGAAAACTGTCTTCAGGGTTCTTTATTTAAAGCTTTTTAGTTACAGATCATCTCAATGGAAAGGTGTATGATAAGAGAGATTTGTAAGAGCTTACACAGACTTCTTTCAGGTTTCCCATCATAAATTCTCCAAGACATTGGTGCTGTTCAGGTGCCATAAACTTAGGACAGAGCATCCCTAATTGTGGGTGGAAACAGACCCTAGTCCACCCGCAGTCACATCAATCTAGCTTTAGGCAAACAGTTGGTTCTGTCTATCTTATCTCAATGGAATGTTTTCTCCTCTGACCGTGCAAGGCAGAGTGGTCACACAGACAAAAGGTGAATGGGTGGTCGTGGAAATTTTAAGTAACTACATTTAAACTATTAAGTAAATTAGTATTGATAATAGTCTCAATCAAAGTGTATCTATGCAGGTTATAATTATCAACTACTGATTTCCACTATAAAGGAAAATGTTATAAACACATAGTATAAATGAAGGTCAGGAAAAAAGGGAAGTTTGTGAATAGACTCACACCACCTTTCTGTCACCCCTCATAGCATTCTCTCCCTTCACCCTTCATGATTCCACTGTACATATCTATCAACTTGGACCAAAGAGCTATGCACCAAGTCTGACGTGTGTGGGCTTTTCGAAGTTAAGTTATTTTGTATAACTAAGGTAAGCTCATGAGATCAAACTAAAGGCTGTAGTTTTCCATTAAACAGTGAAAACAATTGTACCAGATCAGCACAGCCTGCTGATCATCCAGGTCTGTGTCAAATAGATCTTTAACTGCTTTTACACCTTGCTCTAGAGATAGGGTCAGTATTGTTACTGCAGGGTGTGGAGTGATTACTTAAATCCACAGAAGCTGAGACCATTGAGGCAGAGAGAGCGAGGAATACAGATAATAGATTCAGAGGAGATATGATTACCAGGAGGAGGATTAAATGGAACAATGTGCCTTGGATGAACATTTGCCCAAGCACACATCCCAGGGACACAAAGGACATATTGCCCCGGCCCACAAGGTATGTGGCTTTCCAGATTCTTGGCGGGGAAAGCCTGGGGGGCTTTTATTCACATTCATGGGTACCCCCAGCAAAGTTTTTGGTGGCTTGCTGCATGGCAGGAGGGGCGGAACATGCACCATCCCCGACAGTCAATTTCTTCCTGTTTCAGTCTTGGAAGTTTATAGGTTTCCAGGAATGTATCCACATCTTCTAGGTTGTTAAACTTATTGGCATATAATTGTTGATAGTAATTTCTGATGATTGCTTCTATTTCCTTGGTGTTATTCATTATCTCTCCCCTTTCATTCATAATTTTATTAATTTGGGTCTTCTCCCTTTTCTTTTGGATTATTTTGGCCAGTGGTTTATCAATCTTATTAATTCTTCCAAAGAACCAGCTTCTAGTGTCATTGATGTGTTCTACTGTATCTCTAGTTTCTGATTCATTGATCTCTGTTCTAATCTTATTTATTTCCCATTTTGTGTGGTTTGTGTGTGGGATTGGTTTAATTTGTTGTTGATTTTCCAGTTCTTTAAGGTGTAATGATAGTTGGTGTATTTGGGATTTTTCAATTTTTTTGAGTGAGGCTTGGATGGTTATGCATTTCCCTCTTAGGACTGAATTTGCTGTATCCCATAGGTTTTGGACTGATGTATCTTCATTCTCATTGGTTTCCATGAAGTGTTTCAGTTCTTCTTTGATTTCCTGGTTGATCTACAGATTCTTGAGCAGGATTGTCTTTAGCTTCCAAGTGTTTGATTTTATTCTGAACTTATTGTTGTGGTTGAGTTCCAGTTTCACAGCATTGTGGTCAGAGAATATGCAGGGAATGATCTTGATCTTCTGCTATCGGTTGAGCCCTGATTTGTGACCTAGTATGTGGTTTATTCTGGAGAAAGTTCCATGTGCACTCGAGAAGAATGAGTATTCTGCTGTTTTAGGGTGGAATGTTCTGAATATATCTATGAGGTCCATCTGGTCCAATGTGTCATTCAAGGCTCTCATTTCTTTGTTGGTTTTCTGTTTAGATGATCTCACCATTGCTGAGAGTGGTGTCCTAAGATCTCCTACAATTAATGTGTTCGTATCAATATGACTCTTTATTTTGCTTAACAGTTGGCTTATGTAGTTGGCTGCTCCCATGTTGGGGGCATAAATATTTACAATGGTTAGATCTTCTTGGTGTATAGACCCTTTGAGAATGATGTAGTGTCCTTCTGTGTCTCTGACTACAGTCTTTAGATTAAAATCCAATTTGTCTGATATGAGAATTGCTACCCTGGCTTTCTTTTGGGGTCCATTGGCATTAAAGATGGTCCTCCATTCCCTCATTTTCAATCTGGAAGTGTCTTTAGATTCAAAATGTGTCTCTTGTAAACAGCATATGGATGGGTCCTGTGGTTTTTATCCAGTCTGCAACCCTGTGCCTTTTTATTGGAGCATTTAGGCCATTCACATTGAAAGTGATTATTGATAGATGCATTTTTTTGACATCATGTTGCCTGTGAAGTTTATCTTTCTACAGATTACCTCTGTAAATTTCTGTTCTGTGTCACCCTTGGGTTCATTTCTCTTTTATAGAACCCCTCTTAATATTTCTTTTAGTGTTGGCTTGGTAGTTGAATAATCTTTTAGACTTTTGCAATCCTGGAAGCTCTTTATTTCTCCTTCCATTATGAAAGTAAACCTTGCTGGGTACATTATCCTTGGTTGCATATTTTTATCATGTAATTTCCTTAATATGTCTTGCCAGCCCTTTCTGGCTTGCCAGGTTTCTGTGGATAGGTCTGACGTTATTCTGATGGTCATCCCTCTATACGTAAGGGATCACTTCCCCCTAGATGCCCTTAAGACATATTCTTTGGTTTTATGGTTTGTGAATTTCACAATTATGTGCCTAGAGATTTTTCTGGCCTCAGTGATATTGGGGGGTGTCCTATCTGCCTCTAGGACATGAACATTTGTTTCATTCCCCAGATTAGGGAAATTTTCATCCATGATTTATTCAACTATATCTTCTAGGCTTCTCTCTAGAGTAAGCTTCACTTACTCTACCTGTTATAGTATTTAAATTAGATTGCATCTCATTAATGGCCTTTCTACCTCGGCTTTCACTTCTGTCATTAGGGCTTCTATCTTGAGACTAATGTTCTTTTCCAAGTTAGCCATTGCTTGGGCGATTGCTTCCCTGAATTCCATTTTTGTCATATTGTTTATGTTCATTTCCAGTAATTCTGTTACAGGGGTTGCAGTCTCTGGATTTTTCCTCTGTTGGTTGTTCCTCCTCTGAGTCATTTTGGTGAGGAATCTTGAGGGGATGTATAGCTGAATATATCAACCACTATCCAGGTGAATTGTTCACTAGAATGTTTTGGAGCAATCAAAAGTCACCACCAAAAAGAAGAAGAAAGAAAAAAGAGAGAGAAGAAGAGAAAGGAAGCAAGAAAAAAAACCCTGCCAGAGTGGGCCCCAGTGGTTTGGTTTTATATAGTACATAACTACAACAGGGTAAAAAAAGACCATCAAAAATAAAAGAAAGTTGATGAGATCAAAAAGCTAAGCCCAACCTGAATGACCCCCAAGACCAGTATTTATATATTACAAAGACAAAAACAATTACACAGGAACACTCACAGACTAGGGTGTGAAGGTGAGTGCAAACCCTCCTTGTGGGCAAGGAAAATATTTCAGATCCTCCTGGGTTTGTTATTATTGTTAGAGGAGTCCACTTTCTAAAGATATAGGGAGATTAGAACTGGTTTGTATATAGAGGTAGTATTGAATAGGGATGCAGGATTACCTTGAAGCTTATAGCTATATGTATATTTAAAAGAAAAAAGAATAAAGGAAGGAAGAGAGAACAAAGGGAAAAAAAACAGAAAAAACAAACAAGAGAAGCAACACAACAAAAAAAACACAGGTATGTGTTTCAAAAATTTCAAGGTAAAAAGTTATTATAGAGTGTTATATTAAGTATCACATTGTAATAATAAGTGGGTTAAAAATTAAAAGAACAAAAACGGTGAGAATGAGTTTTTAAGTTTAAAGTGGAAATGTTAAAAGTATAAATAGAAAAAAGTAAAAAAGAAAATAAAGTGAAAAGCTGTATCTATAAAGCGTACAGCTTTTGGGGTAGTACCAGGAGCTTAATATATTGCCTTTACCCCCAATGTTGGGGTTTTAGAGTTTTGATGTTGTCCTCTTGTGCTTCTGGCTTGCCTTCTGGGGGAGGGGACTGCCTTGCTGTTTTTCAGTCCCTTCTACCTGGGTGAGTCCCCGCCCCCTTCCTAGGGACTGGGCTCCATGGCAACCAGGTTTTCAGACTTTAGTTCTCTGGAGGGTTTGTTCTTTGGTGGCTTTTTGCAGCTTTTCAGGAAGTCAGGTCTTAGAAAGATGTCTGTGCCCAGAACTCCTTCCAAGAGAGAGTCCCTAATTAGCAACCCTCTGGTTGATGGGGGGGCCCACAACCTCTCCCTGTATCTTCTCCCTTGGCCGCCCGTCATAACCGGGCACAGCGCAGATGCTGGTTTGATTGGCATCCGAAGGCCCCCGCTTGTCATTTCCCTCCCACACCATGGAAACTGCAACTGATTTTGGGTCGTATGACCTTGTCTCTGCCCAAGGAGTCTGTGGTGCACTCCCATGCAGGAGGGACTGAGGTCCCGCGGCCCCACACATCACACTCAAGTCTGCAAAATCGCCTCCCCTGGGGCAT
>PITA01019041.1:0-38717 GCA_004023965.1 Spilogale gracilis | reverse complement strand
ATTTTCTTATCAAAGTTAAATATGGACACAGTTTATATATATATGGTTTTCTCAAGGCTTATAAGGAAAAACAAAAAACAGACAAGAAAAACAGCTCCTGTACAGCTTCTCCTGTACACCCCATCTATATCACATTTCATTGAGTCAAACATTTTTTATTTTCTTAGGTGATTCTTTAGGTATTCATATTCGTGTTTCCGGAAGACATTCTGTGATGGTTAATTTTATGTCAACTTGACTGAGACAAGGGGTTTTGGTTAGACATTATTTGTGGGTGTGTCTGTAGGATGTTTGAACTTGTAAATAAGAAGGGAATCAAAGATGCAAACTAAGGAGGCTTGATATTTAGCAGGGTGGACTGAGGACAAAGCACCTGCAAAGACTGAGGATAAGGAAATTGAAAAGTAGGGGAATAATGAGTCTGAGGCACAGAGGAAGCCAGGAGAGGAAAGGGAAATGGAAGGGTCACTTGGAAGAAGACTGAAAATAAGCATTTTGATTTGGCATTTGGGAGATCATCGGTGGTTTCAGCATCCGTAGTTTCAGAATGGGTTTTGCCTGTGTTCTACCTCTGATGCTAACTGTATATTTGATGATTCTTCAAGTATTAACTAAAATAATTCTGTAACGGTGCTTTTAAGTTCGTGCCATGTCTCGGGGTGCGGGATCTGGTTTAGTGACCTGAACTGTGTGCTGTTTTAATGAAGATAGCAAGAGCTAATGTTTGTACAAAGTTTTAAGTTTCAGGCCACTGAGTTTGTGGAAGATCTGTGTTATCCTTCTAGATAGGTTGACAGCAGTCAAGAGTGGGATGAACCTACAAGACCAAGTTGCCCCAGTGGTAGCTATGCAAACCCATTTAAATGGCTCCCAGCACAGCAGGCCCTAATGATAGGACAGCAAGGCATCGTGGACTGAAAACCCTAAGTTTGTTTACATTAGTTGTGAGCCCACCAGCACAGAAGCTAAGGTAGGTACCATGCCTAAGAAGTTCTCAAGGCCAGAGCAACTTCTTTTTATCAATAATTAATATTTTCAAGTGTCTGTTCTCAGTCACCCCATCTGCATGAACTACTCCCTATTTATCTTCCTTTCTTCTGGGTATATGATACCAAAATTTAGTCAACTGTCCATTATCAGGAGTTGGTCTTTAATTACAATTGAGGCATTTTTGTTGACTCATTCATGCTATTCTTACTGGATTTGATTTTTTATTATCACGAGACACCAAATATTCCAAACATGTATTCAAAGTATTTTTCCCAATACCTGACATATACTTATGACTTGGCCTAATTACCTCCTTGACTGACTTACAATAGATTTCCTTTTTGCCAGTAATGACTCATACCCAACATTTCCCATATGTTGGTTCACTGCATCACACATTCCAGCCTTCAGGCTGGCTGCAGTCACTTCATTGTTTTGTTTGTTCTTCCATTTTCAGTTTTAAGGATTCTTTGATAGAGAGGACACATGAAAAATGAGACTTAAGATGTTCTGTGTTCTCTCTGCCATCTGTTAACATTATACCATCTGTTTCAAATACTGATCTAACCCTCATTTTCTAGGCTTTTGACATGCACAGTTTCTTTTTCTTCTTTGCATCCTTTGTGATTATGTTGTCAGAAACTTCCTCCTGCCCCTCTTTCTCCCTCCCTCCTTCCCTCCTTCTCTCCTTCTCCTTTTCTCTCCCACTTTTCTTTCATGAGTGGTTCATTCTCTTAAACAACAGTTTCGTATCTAAGATACCAAGTGACCATATGTACCTTTCATAGCAAGTGTTTGAAAAATTTATTTAAATTCCAGGGTACTGATGGTACCTGCTCAAGTTTCATTTCCTAAAATGTGTGTGTGGGCAGGTGTGTACTTACTGGCGGGGATGCAAGCTGAGAGTGAGGTGGTAGAAAAGCAGAAACTTGAAAATCTCTGGTTTGTGTTCTAAGTTGTCCATCCTGACTAATAGCATCACAGTCAGTCTGATTGCCCAAAATATAAATTTTCATGTCATCTAAGACTTTTTCAATTTCTTATTCCTTCCGTTAACTTAGTTCCAAACTGCTATTGATTTTACTACAGGGTACCTCTCTGCTGGTACCCACTCCCTTGGTTCAGGTCCCCCTAACCTAGGCAGTCGTGTGACTTTAGATGACATACACCTATTTTCTCCAGTCCCTCCTTCACATGCTGCCTGGTCACCTGTCTTTTCCCACATCCTCATTAGGTGCATGACTGCTCCTGTCCCTGCTGTTGATTACTTCAGCATCTGCCTAGATGATCTAACCAACCTCAGGACTCCCATTTCTGTAACCTCCTGAACTTTAAGTTTTTCCTTCATCTATTTCAGCTTCCTACTCCTATAGTCATCACCAGTCACTCTCCTATCTCCCTAATTTATTTGAAACATTTCATTCTTCTGTCACTTCCTATCTTTTTAGCTTCCTTGTTAGAATATTTCTATTCTGACAATTCCCCAAACTTTATGAGGTACATTGACCTTATCTCTTCTTCACTAGCCTTAATTTCCCAATTTTTCTTTTCTCTCTCTCTCTCTCTCTTTTCTCATAGAATTAGTCTGTTCAAAAATAGTTTTCTGGTTCCATAATTGGAGACAGAGGCTAATTTATTTCTCCAAATGAGTGGATCTTTACCTAGCATTTCAAATTCACAGATTGTAAGGTTTAAACCAGCTTTATTATTCCTGTTCATCCTTCTGAGTCCTAGAAATGAAAAGAAATTATTTTAAGACAAGAAAAGAAGCTAGAGATTACAGTTCACTAAATCTCCAGTTGGATTTTGGACCATGTGACCAGAGAGAAGATGAATGGTTATTTGAAAAATTTATAGGCAGCAGGTACAATAAGAGCAACAGGAGACCAATGTATACTTTCTAGCTGAAGTCTTGGAGGACCATTCCTGTGAACATCCCTCCCTGAGGCCAGTAGGTTTCTGACTGTTATGGAAGAAATCCAGGCAAACAGGGGTTATAGACACCCCTTGGTGACTTTACCAAAGCAGACGTGTAGACAAATTTTTTTAAAAAAGATTTTATTTATTTATTTGACAGAGAGAAATACAGCCAGAGAGGGAATACAAGCAAGGGGAGTGAGAGAGAGAGAAGCAGGCTTCCTGCCGAGCAGGGAGTCCAATGTGGGACTTGATCCTGGGTCTCCTGGATCATGACCTGAGCCGAAGGCAATCGCTTAAACAACTGAGCCACCCAGGCGCCCCAGATGTGTAGACAAATTTACCCTACTAACTTTTTTCAAGTTCTAGCTAAAAGCAAGTAAAATATTTACATTTAAAATGTAGCTGTGACTCTTAAAATGTGACTGTTAACTTCCAACAACTTTAGCATTATGGGTGTTTGCTTGAGGGACCCTCACCAAGATAGACCATCATCATCTTACCTGACTTCTGAGCACTATTTGGCAGAAATGACCCTCTCTCCTTATGGCAACACTTGCTTTTCTAGGCTTCTGTAACATCACACTCACTTAGTTTCTTCTATTTCAATATTCTCTTCTTTTAGTCCTCCTTTCCAACTCACTCTTCTTTACCAGACCATTAATTGTTAACACACTCCTTGAAACTGTCCTTGTCTTACTTTCCCTATCTAATAGTCTCCCACGTGATCACTTCCATATTCATAGCTTTAAATATTATTGATAGGTTAAGGCCTGGATCACCAATTCTTATAAAACTCCAGTAGAGTAAAGCCTTTCTGATGTTGGATCAGTCAGAGTTTTTTAAAGCAGGAGTCAAAAACCATAAGCTACGAAAGAAAATATTCATAAATTGGAATTTATCAAAATAAAAAGAAACCACCTTCCCTCTGTAACATAAGATGTTATAAAAATGAAAAGAAATAGAGAAAATATTTGCAGAACATATATTTGATAAAAGATCTTTAATAAGTATATGTAAAAACCTTTGCCAACTCAAAATAAGAAAATTAAAATTCAGTTAAAATGAACGTTTGAATAAACATTTGACCAAAGAGATATGGATGGCAAAAATATATATGAAAATTTTCAACATAATTATTTAACACCATTTCAACAGATTCAAAATCATTTTGCATTAGGGAAATCCAAATTAAAACCATAAGGACTATTAACTATAGAGAACAAAGTGATGATTACCAGAGAGGAGTGAGTGGGGGGACGGATAAAATAGATGATGGGAATTAAGAGCACACTTATACTGAGCACTGGGTGATGTTTGTAATTGTTGCTTCACCATATTGTACACCTGAAACTAAGATAACATTATATATTAACTTTACTGGAATTAAAATTAGAAATTTACTAAAAATATTGTGATAATACATGTTACAAAAAAATTAAAGCTTAATTGAGTATAATAAAGAACACAAGGAGAAACGACTATATAACTATTAGAATAACAGAAATAATTGTTTTTGGTATGCAAAATAACTAGAATTGTGATTCATTAATGTTTTGAATGTAAATTAAGACCCAGCTGCTTTGGAAGACAATTTGATTTCTTACAAAATTAAGCATGCACATACCTTGTTATCAAGCGGTTTCATTTCTAGGTGTTTACCCAATACCTGTTGTCTCTATCTACATAAAATCTACATAAGGTCTACACTAAAGTCTCTATTCTGATGTTTATAATAGCTTTACTCATGATTGTAGAAACTAGAAACAACCCACATTTCATCTGATGAATATATAGACAATTTTAGGTACATCTGTACAGTTGAAGACAAGCAAAAAAAAAAAAAGGACTAAGCTGTTTATTGATACATGTAACAATATTGGTGAATCTTGAATGTATTCTGCTAAGCGAAAAAGCCAAACTCAAAAGGCTGCGTAGTGTACAATCCCATTTATATGCCATTCTGAAGAAGACAGAAGTGTAGATAGTAAGTGGATATACAGTCATTTTCATTTCTATCAATTTGATTTGGGCCTTTTTTATATCCTACATTTTCCTACTGTTTAGACATACAGAGTACAGTTACAGTGTTTTATTGTCCTAACTTTATTTTTTATTTTTATTTATTTTATAAATATTGTATTTACTTATTTGACAAAGAAGGACAGAGCACAAGCATGTGGAGGGGCAGGCAGAGGAAGACGGAGAAGCAGACTCCCCACTGAACAAGGAGCCTGATGTGGGGGCTCGATCCCAGGACCCTGGGGTCATGACCTGAGCCTAAGGCAGATGCTTAATGACTGAGCCACCCAGGCACTCCTTCTTCTAATTTTAATGAAGGTGTCAGTTCTGAGACAATTATGATTTTTTAAAAGATTTTACTTATTTATTTGACACACAGAGAGATCACAAGTAGGCAAAGAGGCAGGCAGAGAGAGAGGAGGAAGCAGGATCCCTGCTGAGCAGAGAGCCCGATATGGGCCTGGATCCCAGGACCCTGAGATCATGACGAGCTGAAGGCAGAGGCTCTAACCC
Organism: Spilogale gracilis; assembly: GCA_004023965.1. Lineage (NCBI taxonomy): Eukaryota > Metazoa > Chordata > Mammalia > Carnivora > Mephitidae > Spilogale > Spilogale gracilis. Next base: position 33,275 of record PITA01019041.1, on the reverse strand, counting down.
ACTGAGCCACCCAGGCATCCCCCCCTTTTTTTTTGTTTGTTTGTTTGTTTATCGACAGTACAGATTGGGTTTTCTATCTTCTTTTCATGCCTGGTAATTTTTGAATGGATTTTAGGCACTGTGATTGCTTTTTTTTTTTTTTTTTAAGATTTTATTTTGTCTGGGACGGTGTGTGATTCGCCCCTCCTGCCATGTCCAAGCCACTGGAAACTTTGGTGGAGGTACCTGTGAATGTGAATGAAAGTCCCTCGGGCTTTCCCCACCAGGAATCTGGAGTTAGGCTAATGTCATGGTCATGAACACCATCTTTATTTGCCTTTTGTTCTTTCTGCTCAACTATCAAACTGAGTCTATTCACAAACTTCCCTTTTAATGGTAAAGGCCGGTTTCTTAGAAAGGCTTGACTCTGCCTGCTGTGAATCACTTTGTTAAACTTTAACCTAACCACATCCCCCAACTTCCTTACTTTGGAATAATAAAAGACTGGGACCCTTGTCAGTCAAGAGAGAATAAGGCAGAGACAAAGGCAGAGACAAAGGCAAAGCAAAAGGCAGAGAAAAAGGCAGAGAACCTGCGAAGCTAGAACCAGAGAACCGGAGAGCAAGAGAGACAGAAACAGAGAAAAAGGAGATCCAGAGAGACAAAAGCAGAGCCAGAGAGCCTGCGAAGCGAGAGAGGCCAGAGAGCCCAGAGCCCAGAGGCCAGAGCCAGATTAGAGAGCTAGAGCCTGAGCCTGAGCCTGCTTCATAGGTCTCTCCTGACTGACCTCGGGTCTGTCAGCTTGCACCAGATCTCCATGTCCGTGTCATTATTTCGCCCGCCAGACATCCCGTGGTTTGGGACCCACATCTCTGCGGAGGCTGGTCCCAGGCATTATTTATTTATTTGACAGAGAGATAGATCAGCAGTAGGCAGAGAGACAGGCAGAGAGCAGAGGAAGCAGGATCCCCGCTGAGCAGAGAGCCCGATGCGGGCCTTGATCCCAGGACCCTGAGATCATGACCTGAGCTGAAGGCAGAGGCTTTAACCTACTGAGCCACCCAGGCGCCCTGTTGTGATTGCATTTTTAAATTTTAGGTCTTGATTTTAAGTTTTGTTGGATGGGAGGCTTTGTTGGATGGCAGAGAAGTGTTTGTTGTAGGGATTGAGGTAAGATCCTTTCGCGTACTATATGCAATGCCCTGTGAATCTTGAGGCTTTTCATTCTGGCTGGTATGGCCACACACTGTTCCTAGATTCTGTGAGCTCCAGGCAGTGTTACCTCTTACCCTTCCTCCAGCCTTGGCAATTTCCTTCTGTGTACACACAGATTAATACTCCATTGCATGCACAGGGTGATCGTCTGCACATCCCTGGAGTTCTTTCACTGGCCGCTGCATCGCTCCTGGTATGCCCTTTTATGAACTCTACTAACTTGGTATCACTGAACCTTAACTCTGTCTCCTTAGCCTAGAGAACTTACTTGCTTCTTTCTGGAGTGCTTCTCTCTGCTGTGGACTGGAACTTCTCCCACTCCCAGCACAGCAAGCTGGGCAGTGAACCACAGGGTTCACCTCCTTTGTTTCCTGTCTCTCAGGGATCACTGCCCTTTGTTGCTTGATGTCCTACTTGAAAACCATTGTTTTATGTATCTTACCCAGTTTTTTGGTTGTTTATTAAAGTGAGAAAATAACTCTGGTTCTTGTTACTCCATCTTGGCCAGAAGAAGTAGAAGTCTACAGTATTATGTTTTTGATAGTGCTGTGGTTCCTTTTTGTGTTTTATCATTGAATGAATTGGATTTTTCCTAAGGCTGTTTGTTTTTTTAAGAAATTCCTTGGTCAAAGTGGTATTCCAGTTTTACTGCTGTGCATAATTAAAAATTTCTCTCCCTCTCTGTTGCCAGAGAGCAGGCTGCTTCATTTACCTGTACTTTTGATTTTTTTTTTTTGTATTTTTCTTTTTCCTTCCTCCTCCTCCCTCCCTTCTTCCTTCCCTCCCTCTTTCTTCTTTCCTCCCTGTCCCTCCCTCCCTCCCTTCCTTCCTTCTTTGCCTCCTTGTTATACTTTACTGAACCACACACAGTTGAATAGAATTTCATTTGCGAGCTCATTTTAACTGAGTTCTTGCACTCCATATGTATCAAGAGGTATACTTAGGAAACATCAGTCTGAACCACTCACTTTTACAAATGCATTTTGATAGCACTTTTAGGTATGTTCTCTCTAGGGAAATTTCCCTCTGAAGTGAAATTCAAAGGTTCTTTCCTATCCTCTCCCTTAACCTCAGCTGCTTTTGATAACCCTTATGTGTAGAAACTGGGTATTATTCTGTCTTCATTAAGTGCTTGCATTAAAAATTCTCCTTGTTGCTTTTGGATGTTTCCTACAAGGAGAAGGTAAGATGCTGATTTATGAAACTTGCTTATTGATGGACTCCTCAATGTTCTAGAAAATTAAGAATTAATGGATTATCGGGCTGGCTTAGTCAGTAGAGCTTATGACTCTTGATCTCAGGGTTATAAATTTGAGCCCCATATTGGGTATAGAGATTACTTAAATTTTCTTCTTCTTGACAACCTCTATTTAGTAATTTTTAAACAAAAAGAGCTTGTATTTCTAATGTAGAATTGTTATTGCCCCAAATTATAGCATATATAGAATTCATGTCAAAACTATGACAACTTAAAGCATGAATTAAGGATACTATCATTACTTCATATATATTTCTAAAAAAAATATTCCAAATATACATGAAGATTTACATTGGCATGTTGACATCCTGATACTATTAAATTAAAAACAGCAGTAATTTTCATTTCTATCTATAAAATGAGTCATTTCTTTTTAAAAATCATGTTATTAGTGAGACAGTATCATAGAATTAGATTTAGTAGGGATCAAACTTTAATGTAGATCACATTTTATCTTCTACCAAAGACTTGCAGGGAAAAAGTCACAGTGGGTCTTCAAAAATTAGTATGGAGATTGAGTGATGAGCTCTATTACTCCTTCCAGAAATGTTACAGAGTCTTAAAGTATAATGTGTATATCAGAGTTTCTTTCTGCTGCTGCCAAATATATGTATATCCTACAAGTCATTGCCATCATTTTTATCTATCTATTAAATTATTTTCTATCAGGTGGACTGGCTGCCTGTTTAAAGTTACTATTGAGCAAAGAACATGGAGTTAAAAAAAAAGAGAGAGAACATGGAGTTCCCGGTCATGATGTGTTAATTTTCTTTTCCCAATGGTAGACCAAAAATGCATTGCACCAAGATGGCAGTAGTCTAGACTTGGTTTCCAAGAGTACTGTGCCAAACCAGGGAATAGCCTAGTGCACACAAGGTGATGATGGCTCTTTGATTTGTAACGTCTGTCATTGCAGGATCTGTGCTATTCATAAGTTGGTCATTTTATAGTTTCATTTGAGCCTTTGATTTATTTTCTCCATTATTGGGCTACTGATGGCCAGATGCCCAGCCCTATGATTTTTAAATGTTTTTCTCAGTTTTACCTAACATCGTTGTTCTTTGCTTAGTATGTACCTGTGTCTCCTCAATTGTGCAGACTGTAAATGTGAAAAATCACCTGTGTCCACCATTACACACAATCAGGATCTTTGGAACTAACATGTATCTTGGGTTAGCTTATTCATTCTAAAATTCTTATGTTATGCGTACTGTATTTTAGGCACTGTGAGTGTATAGATGAATTATCTCTGTGTCAAAGCCTTCTAGTCAAAGATGGTCAGAAATACATCTGTTGTCAAATGAAGTTTTATTTATGGCCTTATTGAAATAGGGGAGATCACATACTATGGAGAACTGTGAAGTTTCATAATAGAAGGGTATTAAAAAGGATTTGTTATAGGATTTGTTCTTGTGTCAGGTAATTTTTGAGGAATGTTCAAGGAAGAAGGGTTTGCTCTGGGTTGGGTCCTGTCAAGGAGTGGGGTGGTTAGTTGGATATTTTAATGAATCTTACCTAGAAGCAGGAAAAATAATCTTAGGCTAAGCCTATAATTGACAATTTCCCTCCTTAGGACATCCTCTGTGGTATTGATTTTGACTGATGGGTGAGTGAGGGGGAAGGCTGCTGGTTGGGAATGGCTGGGTAGGGGGCAAGGGCTGGTCTCTTAGAGTGGGATCTACCCTGTGATACACTTAATGCACTGGAGTTCCTCAGGACATTGGGCTGAAGCTAGAAATCTAATTGAGACCCAAGGCCAAATTCTTGCCTGTTTCCCCCCCCCCCCTGCGCTGTCATATTTCTTCAGTCCCTCCCCTCTGTCAGAGAGCACTCTTGTGATAAAATACTTACACAGTAGTCCCTATGTTAGACTCTTTGTAGGTGACAGATGGATGGTAACATGCATTAGTGATGTGGAAAGATATCAACATGGCAGTAGAAAGGTGAGCTATCTGTGCTTTCCTGGCAGGAAGAGGTTGAGGGATGGTATTGGCTAGAACAGTCTTCCTGGAGGAAGCAACTCCTAAATGTAGTCTAAAAGCATGAACTGGTTTAGGCAGGTGAAGGTATCTTTGAAGTCAGTCATTAAATTTATTCATTAAATCTGTGCTGAAGAATAAAGAGTGGAATGTAAAATTTTGCTTTGTGATTAAATTAATATCCTTACAGTAATTTTAATTTTAAAATTCTTACACTTCATGCAGTAATGTTTATTAAGGAACCAGGAAGGGACATTTACATCCACTAAGCACTTAAATGTGAAATTTATGGTGTTAGGGTTTTTTTCTCATATAGTGCCTCCATTAATATTGCAACCCAACAGAAGAAACAAAATTCAGAGGTGAAGGAAATTCTTCAAGTTTTATATTTTAAATTCATGTAGTTTGTCTTTTAAAATATACTTTATTGGGTGCCTGGGAGCTCAGTTGGTTCAGTGTCTGCCTCTGGCTCAGGTCATCTTTCCAGGGTCCTGGGATCCAGTCTTGAGTCAGACTCCCTGCTCAGCGGGGAATCTGCTTCTCTGTCTGACCCTCCCCCTGCTCATGCTCACTGTCTCTCAAACAAGTAAACAAAATCTTTAAAAAAATAAAATAAAATAAACTTAATTTAGGCACAACTTACATGCAATTGAATGTTCATATTTAAAGCAAAATTTTGATGAGTTTTGACAAATTTCTGGATCCATTTAAATCTGCTACCATTGAGATATAGAATATTTGTATTACCTGAAAAAGCTTGGTTATGCCTTTCCTGGTCAGGTCGCTACAATATTCAACTCCAGCCAAGCATTGCTCTGCTCTATCTATATCATTAGAGATTAACTTTCTCTAGTAGATTTCTGTTTTGTTATGCCCTTTAATACATCCACATTTTAAAAATATTGCCATTAATTAAAATTAGCCACATTTTATGGAAATGTCTTGGATTTATTCTATACTTTTATATAGAGTATCCCAGAAAAAACTTACATACCCATTCAAGAATTATTTTCTCAGATATTTTGAGGATATAGAAGAAATTGAACTGAAATGGTATTGCAACTTCTTCTTTTTTCCCAAAATTGCAACTTCTAATGGTAGTTTTTTCCTCTTAAAATCTGCTGTAAGACCCTCATGGAGCTCACAAGAGGGATGTGTGTGTGTGTGTGTGTGTGTATTCGTATGTGCATGTGCATGTGTGTATGACTGACTAGGACCTTCTCTAGGTGCATAGAGAATGAACAAGGGGAATGGAACTTTGGTTTTAGCCATTATGCCAAGACATACATGATTCTGAAATAATGTCTCATAATTGATATTCTCACATACTGATAAATGGTTTTACATTTATGTAAGCAAAACGTAAATGAGAATGCAAAAGTCAGAAATTTCATTTTTTCCATTCTAATTATTTAAAAATATATGTGTAAGACTATGGAGAGGATGAAATTGATACTTCTAAATACAAAGTGCTTTTGATCTTGTTTTTCTTCACTGAGAACAAATGGAGCTAATGTGAAGCAATATATGAAGGCTGAGTTGTACTAATCTGTTGTAAGAGACAGTGAATTATAGATTATTTTGACTAACTTGATGGTACACAGAGTTATGAATAAAGTACTGTTCTGTTTTTGAAGAAAAAAACAATGGTTCAAGACAAATGTGCTTCTTACCACTTTCATTTTAATTGTAGCTTTCAGATGTTTTACTGTATGATGGTTAAACATTTTTTGTATAAATTTAAAACATACGATACCTTAAAAATAGGAGTCACAACTTTAGGGCATACTGTGACATAAATTTTGTCTTGTGTTATCAATCAGGGCCTTCTAGCCGACAGTCATAAAATAGGTGCTAAAGAAAATATGGTTAATTAAATTTAAAGTATTCATACTCCACATCTTTACATTTTACTAAGTCAATGGGATGTTAGATTGATGTCATATAATAAATAAATAAGTAAGTAAGTAAATAAATAAATAAATACAATCTAAGCACCAAAGGAAAAAAAAAGAGCAATAGCTTCTTATTTGATAAATAGAAACTATAAAGAATTAGAAAAACTTCCCTATCATTCTACTACATGGAAGGAACTTAATATTTTGAAAAACATAATTTAATCTATTTTAAAATAGTCAAATAATACAATCATAATATTTTGTACTTTGTTTTTCACGTATCTTCTTTGTAGCTTTCATTTTTTTCTTACTGAATTACTTATGACTTTCAGTACAATGATGAATAGGAATTGTAAGAGAGGCATGCTTACCTTTTTCTCAATTTTCAGGGGGACTGTCCAGTTCTTATCACATCTGAAGTTTTTTTGTAAATGTTTATTATGAAGTTTCCTTCTATTCCTAGATGGCTAAGAATGTTTATCATAAATGGGTATTTGGCTCTGTGGAATGCTTTTTCTGCATCTATTGAGATGATCATATAGTTTTTGTCTTTTATTCTATTTATGTGTTTTATGACATTGGTTTTGGAAACTAACTGCAATTCTGGATAAATCTTACTCAGTATTTTTGTACATTGTAGACATACATTTACTAATGTTTTATGGAGGATTTTCATATTATATTTGTAGGGGATATTGGTCTGTAGTTGTCCTTTCATGGGCTGTCTTTATTTATTTTATTTTATTTTTTTGGCTATTAAGGTAATTGTGACTTCAAAGAATGGTGAAGAAGCTCTGTCCTTGTATATTCTGGAAGAGATTGTCAAAAGTTAGTATCATTGCTTTCTTAAATGCTTGATAGAATTCACCAATGAAACTATGTGGGCCTTTTTTGGGAAGTTGTAAATTGTTAATTTATTTATTAGATATTAAATATTCAGATTACTTATTTCTTCTTGTGTAAGGTTTGATAAGTTTTTTCTTTTACGGGGTTGATCCATTTCATCTATCAAATTTGTAGACATAGAGTTGCTCAAGCTGTTCCTTTACTATCTATTTAATTTCCATGGAATCAATAAAGATGAACCCTCTTACATTTGTGATATCGTTCATTTTTCAATTTTATTGATCTTTTCAAAGTGTTCTTCTTGATTTCATTGGTTTTTCTCTTTTTTTTGATTGCAAATTCATTGTTTTCTGTTCTTTTTATTTTATAATTTTCTGCTTGGTTTAGGCTTAAATTCCTCCTCTTTCTAGTTCCTGAAACTGGAATCTTAGGTTATCAGTTTTATACCTTTCATATCTTCTAATATATGGATTTTATTTACGTTTAGTTAGGGAACATTTAAAAATTTTTGAGACTTCTTTGACTTCCAGATTATTTAGAGTTGTGTTATTTAATTTCCAATATTGGGAGATTTTTTTCCAGTTATCTTCTTGTTTTCTCTTTTCTCCCATTCTGATATTCCTATTACAATTGACCCTTGAACAAAATGATTTGAACCGCTCAGGTTCACTTACATTTTTTTTTCATAAATACATTGCAGATCTGTAAATATGTTTGGGATGTAGCAAAAGCTACACCTAATGGAGCTAGAAAAAGAAAACAAACAAAGACCCACGCCAGTAGGAAGAAGGATATAATAAATATTAGAGCAGAAATAAATGAAATGGAAACTAAAAAAATAGAACAGATCAATGAAACCAGGAGCTAGTTCTTTGAAAAGATCAGCAAAATTGATGAACTTTTGGCCAGACTCATTAAAAAGAAAAGAAAAGAAAAGAAAAGAAAAGAAAGAAAGAGAAAAAGAGAGATGTCTCAAGTAAACAAAATCAGAATGAAAGAGGAGGAAATAACAGCTGACACCACAGAAATACAAACAATGATAAGAGAATATAATGCAAAATTATGTGCCAACAGACTGGACAACCTGGAAGAAATGGGTAAATTCCTAGAAACATAGAACCTCCCAAATACTGAATCCAGAAGAAATTTGAACAGACCGGTTACCGGTAGTTGAGTTGAATCACTAATAGAAAAAACTCTCAACAAACAAAAATCCAGGAGCAGATGGTTTTATTGGTGACTTCTCCAAACATTTAAAGAAGAGTTAACACTTGTTCTTCTCAAAATATTCCAAAAAATAGAAGAGGAAGGAGAGCTTTAGTATTCCTCCTATGACACCAGCATTACTTTGATACTGAAACCAGATAAAGGCACTACAAAAAAAACTATAGGCCAGTATCCATGATGAACATACATGCAAAAATCCTCAACAAAATATTAGCAAACCAAATCCAACAGTACATTTAAAAGTCATGATCAAGTGGGATTTATTCTTGGGATGCAAGAGAGTTTAGTATTCACTAATCAATCAACATGATACCTTACACCAACAAGAGAAAGATAACTGTATGAACATTTTAATAAGATGTAGAAAGGCGTTTGACAAAGCACAACATCTGTTTGTGATAAAAACCTTCAACAAAGTAGTTTCAGAAGGAACATACCTCAATATATTAAAAGCCATATATGAAAAATTCATAACGTCGTACTCACTAGTGAAAAACAGAGCTTTTCCCCTAAGATCAAGAAGAAGACAACCTTATCCAATCTCACCACTCTTATTCAACCGCTCAGGTTCTGGAAGTCTAAGGCACGAAATTGGACATGAAAAAGAAAGAAAACGTATCCAGATAGATAAGGAAAAGGTAAAGTTTTCACTGTTTACTGATGATATTATACTATATATACAAAACCCAAAAAACTACTGGACTGATAAATGAATTCAGTAAGATTGCAAAATACAAAATCAATATGCAGAAATCCATTGCGTTTATATACACTAAATAATGAAATAACAGAAAGATAAAGTAAGAAAATGATCTCACTTATAATTGTACCAAAAACAAAAAAACAAATAGGAAGAAACTTTTAAAGAAGTAAAAGACTTGTACTCTGAAAACTGTAAAACTCTATAAAAGAAGTTCAAGATAACACAAAGAAATGGAAAGACATTCCATTCTTATGGGTTGGAAGAACAGGTATTATTAAAATGTCCATACTACCCAAAGGAATCTTCAGATTTAATGCAATCTCTGTCAAAATACCAGCAGCATTTTTTGCAGAACTAGAGCAGACAATCCTAAAATTTAATTGTATGGACCACAAAGACCTCAAATAGCCAAAGCAATCTTGAAACAAAAACAAAAACCTGGAGTTATCACAATTCAGGATTTCAAGTTATATTACATAAAGTAGTAATTAAAACTGTGTATGGGCATAAAATTAGACATATAGATCAGTGGAACAGAACATAAAACCTAGAAATAAACCCACAATTATACGGTCAATTAATCTTTGACAAAAGACAGATAAATACACAATGGGGAAAAGACAGTCTTTTCAACAAATGATGTGAAAACTGGACAGCCAACTGTAAAACAAGTGAAACTGGACCACTTTCTTACACTACACACAAAAATAAACTCAAAATGAATTTAAGACCTAAATGTGAGACCTGAAACCATAAAAATCCTTGAAGAGAGCATAGGCAGTAATCTCTCTGACATCAACCATAGCAGCATTTTTCCAGATATGTCTCCGAAGGCAAGGGAAATAAGAGCAAAAATAAACTTTGGGGCTACATCCAAATAAAAAGGATTTTATTTCTGCACAATAAAGGAAGCAGTGAACAAAAATAAAGGCAACCTACTGAGTGGGAGAAGATAGTTGCAAAGGATATATCTGATAAAGGGTTAGTATCCAAAAGATATGAAGAACTTATATAACTCAACACCAAAAACCCAAATACTCCAATTAAAAAAGGGCAGAAGACATGAACAGACATTTCTCCAAAGAAGACATCCAGATGCCAACAGGCACATGAAAAGATGTTCAACATCACTCATCACCAGGGAAATGAAAACCAAAACCACAATGAGATATCATGTCACACCTGTGAGAATGGCTTAAATAAAAAACATGAGAACTGCCAAGTGCTGGTGGGAATGTGGAGAAAAAGGAATGCTGTGCACTGCTGATGGGAATGCAAACTGGTGCCCTCATGTGGAAGACAGTGTGGAGGTTCCTCAAAAAAATAATAATAGAATTACCATGTGATCCAGTGATTCCTCTACTGGGTTTTTATCCCAAGGCATGAAATACTAATTTGAAAAGATATATGGACTCCTCTGTTCATTGCAGTATTATTTACAAGATAGCCAAATTATAGAAGCAGCCCTAGTAGGTGATAGTTATATGTTTATATATGTATATATGTGTTTATACATATATGAAATCATTCCATTTACAACATGGATGGCTCTAGATAACATAATAGTGAAATAAGTCAGAGAAAGACGGATGCCATGTAATTTCACTCATAGGTAGACTTTGAGAAACAAAATAACTGAACAAAGGGAAAAAAAGACAAACCAAAAAACCAGACTCTTAACTATAGAGAATAGACTGAAGGTTATAGGAGGGAAGGTGGGTGGGGGGATGGGTGAAATAGGTGAAGGAGATTAAGAGTGCTCTTCTCTTGGTGAGCACTGGTGTGGAATTGTTAGATTATACTGTGTACTTGAAACTAATATAATGCTATGTTAGCCATACCGGAACTAAAAACAAAAACTGTAAATGTTTTTCATCTTATGAGTTTTCTTAATAGGATTTTCTTTACTCCAGCTTACCTTATTATAAGAATTTAATATTAGTACATATATAGTACATTATTAGTACAATTTAGTATTGTAAGAATTTAGTATAAGTAGATTGTAACACATATAAAATATGTGTTAATTCACTGTTTATGTTATCCCTAAGGCTTCTGGCCAACAGTGGGCTATTAATAGTTAAGCTTTAAGCTCAAAAGTTATAAATATATTTTTGGCTGCATGGGGGTCACTGCTTGTAACCCCAAAATTTTTCAGGGTCAGCTGAATGTGTTCTACATTTTTGATATTGTCCCACAGTTCTTGAGTGTTCTTTTTTTTTTTTTTTTCATTCTTTTTTATTCTTTTATTTCAGGTTGGGAAGTTTCTTTTAATCTCTCTTTAAGCTCACTGGTTGTTTCCTCAGCCATATTGAGTCTACTGATTAAGCCCAAAAAGGCATTATTTATTCCTGTTACAGTGTTTTGGATTTCTACCATTTCTGTGTGACTCTTAAGAGTATTTGTCTCATTCCTGCATTATTTATGTCTTTGAAGGTGTCTACTATTATAGGTGTCAAGATACTAATTATAGTTATTTTAATTTCCTTTTCTGACAATTTCATCAATGGTGTCACATCTGATTCTGAGTCTATTGATTGCTTTGGGCGTGCAGACTGTTCCCTTGTCTTTTGTCATGTCTCATAATCTTTTTTGAAAAACAGATTTGTTGGGTAAGGTAATAGGAACTGAGGGAAACTGACCATTAGGGTAGGGAAGTATGATAATATGGCTAGGATGTGGTCTTTGTTTAATGTTTTCTGTAGCTGTATGTGCCAGAGAATTCAGATTCTTCTGGTGTCCTCGTTTATGTCTCCCCTCTTTTACCATAAGATTTTCCAAGTACCCCTCTTCATAGAGAGTCTGTGACTTGCTGTTCTCTGAGTTGCCATCCACTATTATTATATGATTATATTGTTATTCTGTTGTTTTATTTTACTGTAATTATTACCATTGTTTTTGTATTATACTTATCACATATTGTATTATAAGTATTATATTATCCTGGAGCCCTGTATTTTGGTGAGCTGTTGGGTAGGGAGAGTGTCCTTATAATCTTATGATTAAATATCAGTCTTTTAGGGGGCTTGTGTCCAACGGCTGTGATCTTCCCATTTGTTTCTCCAGTGGTATGGCTTTCCCCTCTCTGCACTCTGCTTACTTTCCCTCCATTCAGCATTCCCAATGTATTTCACTGACATTCCGACCCTTTCCTCATAGGGGAGACAGGAAGAGCAGAGGAAGAAGAGTGGGAGGAATTCTTTTTCCAGCTTAGTTAAGGCTATGGCAGTGTCTTCCCCAGGACGGTAGGCTTTGGTGTGGACTTAAGCTCTGGGCATATTTCACAGTGCTTACCCTTGCCCTACTTTTTCAGGGCCATGGAAGGGTCTTTCTAGATTCTTTCTTGTGAGAATCTCTTTTTCTTTTTTTCCTGGAGGAAAGGCCCACACAATCATGATTCCCCTCTCCTCCCAAGAATCCAGCCCTCAAGAATTTCTTACTTTGTAAGTAGTTCACAGTCAGCCTCCAGTAATTCAATAAATTAATGTTTAAATGTTCCTATCAGTTACTGGCTCCAGAGGCATCTTCTCTAGATGAACAGGTCTTGGTTGTGCCTCTTTGAATGCACTTGTGTTTCCAGATTTCCTGGTTCAGTTTCCCCCCAAACCTCAGTTTCTGTGATATTTAAGAAAGGTCTTTGATTTTTGGTGTGTTTAGCTCTTTTTTTTCCTTTGCGAGGATGGGAATGACAGCTTCCAGGCTTTTTATGTGTCAGGGAAAAAATTAGACGTCCTCCTTTAAATTTTAAAATCAAACATGCCACCAAAAGCAGAGGTCATAAATAAACTTATTTAAATATTAGTTGGAATAAATCTTTTGTACTTGGTGGTTCTATTTGATTGATTTTCTATAGTCATAAAATAATATGCTTATCAGTATGTGTGATCTAAAGACAGTGACCCCTACATTTATTATTATATCACAAATATAAAAATTGTTTTCTTAGAACAGTAATACAACTTTTGTGACTTTGAGATAAAATGTCAAGTATAGTTATTAAAATATCCATATTGGAAAAAAATTAAAAATAAAATATCCATATTGGACTCCTCTAGTAACTTTCATTTTAAAGTATTTTTAGACATCCCCTCTTTAACTGGCATGTTATTTTGCTGATGGAAACAGCATGGTGCTAGGGATCTTTCACCATTTTAAGCTGTAGAAATGAAGGCATCAAGAGGTCAAGAAAGTTTTTATGGTGTTAATGCACCATTGCATTGGACCATGATGTCGACATGATTGTAAAATAGTTTTGATTCTGGCCATGTAAGTTAGCAAAGTAATTGAAATCCAGTTAAAATTTTCATGCTTCAAGTTAAGGAGTACAAGCCATCTTCATTTTATATATGGACACATTCAGAAGAATGTGTTCCTGTAATCTGAGATTGCTCAAATAATCTCAGAATAAATTAAATGAGTTGAAAATTGTAAAATTGTTGTAATAGCTAATTTCTGACTTTTGGGCGGAGACAAGTTCACACTCTATAACCCTGGCATTATGCTAAATATAGTATTTTAAAATTAATTTTAATTTCTACACATTTTTCTGTATGTTCACCTCATTTTTCCAATGAAAGATGAAAGTCATGATAGACTCATCACATGGCTCTCATGTAAACGTGAACTTTGAAAGAAAACAGCAGTGGAAAGGAAGTTCTTAAGCCTAGAGTGGATATCTAGTGATGGAACTTCAGGCGTCAGGCAGAGCAAAATTTTGGGGGGGAGAGACTTTACATCCAATATCAGACCCACTTTTTGTTCACTGTTACTTTTTCATCTCCTTATTCAGTCTGTGGCCAACTCTGATTTCCTTTGTCTCATATTTGGATTAGTCTCAAGCCCCAGCAACAGCACATCAATCTGGAATACAATGGAGTAAAAAAACAAAGCAAAGCAAAATTTCCTGTGAACACTCCTTAGGCATTACCAAAGCAGGTTGTATATAAACAACAATCATTTTTTTCTCCAGCTAAGATGGAACACAGAAGAATAGAATCTTCTTTTTAAAACGGAGATAGTACCTTGATGCACATTTCTAACTTAGCAGGTAACATGGCCTAAGAAGGAGAACTGGCATCCCCCATTTTCACTGGACAGATTAAAGGCATCACCAGTCACGTGGTACTCAAGTCTGAAATCTTGACATTTTATTTGGAAAATTTACCCTAACCTCTTAATAGTTGCTGCTAAGTTCTTTTAAAGCTATTTTGAAAACTCTCCTGAAGTTTTCCTGTTTCACTCTTCTCACATCTTTGTCTCAATTCTGGTCCTAATCATGTCCTCCTAAACAGAAGCAACAGTTTTCTGTTTTACCTGGAAAACAGACCATTTACCCCAAATATAATATGCCCTGTGACCCAGGTTCACATGAGTTATAGGAGCTGAAGTTGCTATGTGTACTTAGGGTCAAAGCTTTAGACCAAGTAAGAAGAGAAGTTTCCATAAGTTGTTTTTACTTTTTAAAAGCTCTTTTGTTATGAGATACGACCAACATATAGAAAAAGTATACAAAAATATTTCCAGCTCAGTGAATTATCACAAGGATAACAGTCATGCAGCTACTGTGCACATGAATGAGTAGAGGGTTACTAAACCCCAGCAGGTTTCCTCTGCTTCTCTCAATCGTAGTCCCTTCTTCTTTCCCAAAGGTAATCCATTATTCTGATGTCTACTTCTATAGTTAGTTGTGTCTTTTTTTGAACTGCATACAAATGGAATCATATAATATGTCCTATCTAGGCTTTTGCTCAGCATGTATGCTTTGCAAGTTCTTCCGTAGTCATACTGTCATGATCAATTTGAATGAGTTGGGTGAACTCTTGCTCACCTCCTGCCTTGAGAACATCATACTCATTTAATAGTTACATTTAATCTGTCACACCAAATTACACCATGATGCTGAGATTCATAGATAAAGAGGACATTTCTGCCTTTCTCTGGGGTTCCAGCCTGGTAGGAGGGAGCCTGACGGAAGGTGCTGGGGACAGTAGGACTCTGTCACCTGCTTCCCCACGCAGAGTTTCTACCTTCTAAGAGTTTTCACAGACAGAATACCTTACTCCTCATTACTTGATTTCTCAGTGCCCTTAGGGGCTTTCATAACGACAGTTTTATCTTGTTAAGGTACCCCTGGAAAGGCAGTGCCTGCTTGCCCTTTTTACTCTCATTTTGTTTTTATTTCAAAACAAGTTGAGGGGTGCCTGGGTGGCTCAGTTGGTTAAGCGACTGCTTTCGGCTCAGGTCATGATCCTGGAGACTTGGGATCGAGTCCCACATCAGGATTCCTGCTCGGCGGGAAGCCTGCTTCTCCTTCTCTCAGTCCCTCTGCTTGTGTTCCCTCTCCAGCTCTGTTTCTTTGTCAAAGAAATAAATAAAATCTTTAAAAAAAAAACAAGTTGAAATGCTTTGCCCTCATTTTGGGAAAGCAACCTAAAAGGAACTGTCATGTCCCTTTAAGTGGAAAGGAATCTTCTAGGCCATTGGGGCACTCATACAGTAGGTGTTCTGTGTTCATGATAGGTTTATTCTCATAATTGGATATTTTTTTTTAGGAAATACTTAATGGATATAGATAGGGATAACAGATAATCTTTGATATTTTAAATACAATTAAAAGAAATTAAGAAAAGGCACATAGATCCTTTATAGTTATGGTAGCCAACTCAATAAAACTTTTTGAATTAGAATTTATAATATAAAATTTCATGTTTGTAAACTCTCTTGCATATACTTCCCATATCTAGTTTTGTGTAGGTGGATATTTCTAGATGTCTTTTCTCCTGCTGGAGTTCCCTCCCCAGCTTCCTTTTTTCAAGACCATGTTCATCTGACATGTATTCCAGGAAGTCTTTGTGAACCCTGCTTTGGGATGATGACTCTTCTTTCTATTCTCATAGCACCTTGTGTCTCTGTCTTATTATATTGAAATCCTTTGAATATATCTTTTTCCCACAAAACTGAAGCTCTTCAAGGTCAGTAATCTTTTCCTGTTACTTGGGTACTCCAGCACAATGGCAGGCAGAGAATAGATGCTTGTTAACTATTGGTTGAATTGAGTTAGTGATTCCTTACCAGTCAAGGTGATCAAAGACTAAAATTGTGATCGAGGGCAGAAGTTCTCCAGGTGTGGTCCCCAGACCAGCACTATCAGTGTCACCTCAGACCTTGTTAGAAATGCACATTCTCCAGTCCCACTCCAGACATACTGAATCAGAAGCCCTTGGGGGGTGGGACTCAGCCATTTGTGTTTTTACAAATCCTCCTGCTGATTCTAAGGCATCTTAAAGTTTGAGAACCACAGATCTCAGAAGATACATTTTACCTTTGGGTGAGGGTAGGATCTAAATGTCTTTTAATATGCCTTCTAAGAAGCTGAAATCCTGTGATTATATGAAAATTCCTGCATCTTCCATTTCTAAAATAACTTTATTCTTCTTACTTTTAAGTTTGAATGAAGTTGAAGAGGGAAAAGCATCCCAAAGTTGATTGTTTTCTTATTTTTGTGGCTCAGTAGTTTGAAAGATTACTAGGAAGCAGACAGTTTACTGGGGACAACTTTATTGTAAACACATGGATTATACATTAAATGGGTGTTTCAGAGCCATGCCCGAGGGCCTCCAGGAGTCTTGTCTGTCATCTAGAGCTCATGTCTCGCCAACACAGCTTTCGCTTTCAGACTTCATCCCAAGTAGGGAAGTACAGGTTTAAAGCCATGTGGCGTGGGCTGACACAGCTACTTTCTAATTCCCCCATATAAATGACACTGCACTCAATTTTTAATATTTTATTTTAAGCTGATTCCTTAGAAAAGCAACTCTCTTCTGAATGATAATGTGGCTGCTTGTCTGCCATGATTGTTTTCTTGGATGTGGAAAAAAAATCTAATTTAGTGCAAAACATTAATCATATCTTAAGCTATTTGTACCTGAACATGAAAGGTGTACATCTTAAGGAAATCCATCATGATTATAGTGAAACACAGACAAAAAGCAATGGAATTAATATAATCAAGGACTTTTGCACCATAAATTTTGAGATCAAGGTATTCTATATGAACCTTCAGAAGGCTACCTGGTCTCTAAGCATTCTAGCTAATGAAGAGTTCTACTGTGATTTTGTGCTGTGTGTCTTTAATAGCATCTGACCTCTTGTTCCTTTGGCATATGATCCAGGGTGCTCAGGAACATGCCAACAATGAAAACACTGCTTCATCATTTTGTTCTCCTTCCTCTATTTACTAAAATTAAAAGGAATAAAGAAATGCATGTATAACCTTTATGGTTATGATAGCCAACTCATCTTTTATTTCTTTTATTGTAATAAATAATGTCAGGTTGTAGGTTGTCTATATTTGCTGCCAAGAGGGGCTTAGATAGTAAACTTTACAAATATAAGCAGTTCAGCCTGTGTTATTGCAAATATTATTTCTGGGATTTTATATCAAAGTAAAGCACACTGTCTTTTGTATTCCACTGAGTATATCTTTTAGCTTAACTAACATTTTCAAATCACTTCCTGTGTGTAGGCACTATGAAGATACAGAAACACTAAGACAGTAACCTAGTCCTTGCTCTCAAGGAACTTGTAGCATTATAACCAAGACGGGTATACCAACCAACAAAAAATAGCACACATGCCCAAAGTTGTATTAACATGTTTAATTTTCATACATTTAACCTAACACACATTTTTATTACATTTAATCAGTGATTAGAATATCCAGGTGGTACACACTTGTCATAGCATCCCTGCTTTTGTGATTGTCTCTCCTCTTGTTTATGGGCACAGGAAATATGAAGGGTCTGTTTGGGTGATTTCCTCATCACTGCCTTAGGACTTCTTGCTATTCATTGGAATACTCTTCAGTTTGTAATCCCTTTGCTTGGAGCTTTTGGTAATGCTTGGCAAACAGTAAGAGTTAAGTGAACCCTGGTTAAATGAATGAAAGTTCTCCCATATTTTCACTTCTAGTAAGCTTGGCTTAAAACTAAGAGCACATATGTACATAAATAAATACATTAATAAATATGTTTATATACATGCACATACGTATATTATACATCATTATTATATTTGTCATTATTACCCATTATTATATGCATATATATATTTTTTGGCCATTTCTGCCATTGAAAAAATGTACAGGAAACATCATGTGTGTAAAATGCTCCAAAAGTAGACTCAATTTTTCACTTTAGATTTCTTTATAATTTAATTCTGTGCTGTAAATAATTAAATAATAGTATTTTTAAACAGTTGTATCTGCCATCTTCGTTATAGCTTTCATCTGGGAAACCACAGAAGGAAAATGTGGCAAAAGTAGCAGAAGATCAGCAGTCTGAATAAGCAGTAGTTTTTCTCTTCTCCATCCCATTGCGTGGCGTTATGAAAATGAGCATGGCCAAGCGAGCATAAAGGAAGAACTATGAATATTAGGTTATTTATCATAAAAGTCGATCCTTACAATTGCTTTTCTTAATACAGTGATCTGTAACATAATGAAATATGCATAAATACAGAATGAATGCCCCATTTCAAATAATGTCTATAGGACTTGTGGGAATAATTTAGCAGATAGACATAATTAATGTGATAGCTATTGAATAACTTAAACTTGGAGATTGCAGATAATTGTGGGGGAAGAGTTTAGCCCAATCATGGTTTATGTTTCAAAGGGAGCTTGAGAAATGAATACTTAACACTGGAGAAGGACAGACTCTGGCCATGACTAAATAGATATAGAAGTGAATAAATCCCACTGACTCTCTTCTTCATAAAAATCTTTCTGTTAATATTATAAAGAAAGAGCAAGACATTTAAAGTTCTGCCATTCTTTATTATGTACTTCCTTATCCCTCTTTCTTCGAAGAACTGTTTTTTTTTTTTTTAAAGATTTTATTTATTTATTTGACAGAGAGAGACATCACAAGTAGGCAGAGAGGCAGGCAGAGAGAGCAGAGGAAATAGGCTCCCTGCTGAGCAGAGAGCCCGATGCGGGCCTGGATCCCAGGACCCTGAGAGCATGACCTGAGCTGAAGGCAAAGGCTTTAACCCACTGAGCCACCCAGGCACCCCGAAGAACTGTTTTTAATTCATCATGACACTTACAAAATTTTCTATGTGAACATTAATTTGGATCTCATCTAATGTAACTAGAAAATACAAACATTTTAAGTAGTGTTAATTAATTAAACAAGGGGGCCTGGATAGGCTCATTTGGCAGTGTTGTCATGGCACATGGGAAAGAAAAGCAAACTCAGCCTATATATACCTCACAGTTAGAAATTGAAACCTAAGGCCAGCCAGCCAATCGGGAATAGCTTGCTTTCTTTGCTTCAGTCTCTTCTCTCTAAAAGTTTTCCCCTAGCTGCCATTCTGACCATGACCATGTTGGCACTGCCCAATTGAAGTCAATTCTTGCTCAGTTAAATTCTAAACTTTTAATATGCCTCAGTGTACCTGTTAAGGATAGTAATGCAGTTTTATGGCCTTAAAAAGGTACAACCTCGACAATCTCATTACCCATAAAATCTTAGTGAAATAGAAAATAGGGAAGCTGGGGAGCAGAAGAGTTATGGATTCTCTTGACATCAGATCAGAGTGTGGAGCTGATGAAGGAAAGGGCGTCTTTTTGGAGTTCTTAGTAACAGCTGGGCTTCAGAGTGCATGTTTTGTGGTTTTGCGTTAGTGGTTGGCGTGAGCACATTGTACTCGTCCAGATTAAACTTTGTGGTTTCCTTGGTGGTGCAGCAGTCCTGTGGCATCTAGTGGCAGCCTCTGAGGTGAGGTGTCCTCATGGTCACTGACCTAGGAGTTGGAGACATTTGTGGGGTAGCTTCATTGGGAGCCTAGCTCCTCTTTTCTGGGCTCCTTGCTGTTTTGACTTGCTTATAGTCGACTATTGTTTCGACTTGCCGTTGGGAGAGTGTGAACTTCTGGATTAGTGAGGAATCCTTCTTCTTCTGGGCAAAGGACTACTCTATGTGAAATTAAAGCTTAAGAAAATGCCACAAAATCAGCTCATAGAAATTCATTCTTTGTTCTCAGGTGTTGCACATGGCACATTTTCCCATCCTGCTATTCCTAGTCTTTGTTATAATCATGAGACCTTTTTACATTTGGCTTCAGAAATGAGAAGGAGGTTATGTCACAAGAATTATTAAGAAAGAAGGTCTGTCTTCAATAGCTTTCTACACCACAATCTTAAAATCCCTCAACGAAACAAAGAAACACTCTTTAGGACAACAATTAAACAATGAAACACTCTTTAGGACAACTTTTCCTTTAAAGTTTTACAAGAAGGAAGCAGTTTAATTTCAAGAAGATGGACTTGACATCATATTACTTGTGCCAATAGTCTCAGCAGAATTTAACACCCTACACAAACCCCTTTATGAAGTTGGTATCATTATTTTCCCCACAGTGCATTTGGAGCAGCTGGGGTCAAGTGAGATATATATCTTTTTTTTTTTTTTTTAAATGATTTTTTTTTAAAGATTTTATGTATTTATGTATTTATTTATTTATTTGACAGAGAGAAACACAGCCAGAGAGGGAACACAGCAGAGGGAGTGAGAGAGGGAGAAGCAGGCTTCCTGCCGAGCAGGGAGCCCGATGTGGGACTCGATCCCGGGTCTCCAGGATCATGACCTGAGCCGAAGGCAGTCGCTCAACCAACTGAGGCACCCAGGTGCCCCGTGAGATATATATCTTATCTAAAGTTTTTTGGCTCATAAACATCAGAACTAAGCTTTTAATTGCTATGCCATTCAGCCTATAAGCCTTCATGAAAGTCCTTTACACTTTACCTCATTGGATCAGCAACCCAGATTCACCACTGAGTTAAGCAAAACAAGTGACTTTCTAAGTTTAATTTTCTACTCAGAAAATTGTGCACAGTGATATATCTAACACTTAGGATTATTTTCAGGTTAAAGTTGTTAATAGAGAATGGCTAGTTCATATTCTGGCTCCAAGTTCATGTTCAAGATATGTTTGTTCTGGGTGCCTGGGTGGCTCAGTGGGTTAAGGCCCCTGCCTTCGGCTCAGGTCATGATCTCAGGGTCCTGGGATTGAGGCCCACGTTGGGCTCTCTGCTCAGCAGGGATCTTGTTTGCTCTCTCTGCCTGCCTCTCTGCCTACTTGTAATCTCTCTCTGTCAAATAAATAAGTAAAATATTTAAAAAAGATATGTTTGTTCTAATGGGAAAAAAAAAAAAAGAAGTTTGTTCTTGTCTTCTTCTCGCCTGTCCAATCCATAACCTACCTCGGCTCAAATTTTGTGTTACTCGAAGCAGGTAAACTGGTACCAGTGTCATGACCAGTCTTTATTCCCTCCATCTGGAAAGATCAAAGAATATTTTATTGTGGGTCTCTGTACAGGGAAATCCTTGGTATGCCTGAAGATCATCATGAGCAAAGTGTTGTGGGTTCATAGAGAAAGTATTATATCAGCTTTTATGCTGAGGGCCAGGAGGCAAGATGGAAACTTGGGAGGCCTCATGGAGGAGATGGCACTTTGACCTGAGCCTTTAAAAAAAAGCCCCACAGGAAAAAATGGAGGAAGAAGCAACTGCTTTTCATTTCCTGGGAACAGTCTCCCAGAGGGAAACAGCAGGTCAGTGGACGGAAAGATCAGCTGGCTTCCCAGTCCAGCCCAGTGTAAGAGGCAGGGAGGTTATAGTACAGGAAGGAATTTGATCTCTGAGTAAATTCCATGCTTTGACAATTACTATTCCTTGTTTTATTTAGATTATCTTGAATAGCCAGTAAATGTTTTTCTTCTTGGTTGCTTTTTAGTAACAAAACATTGTGAAGTATTTTGCCCTTGATCTTGTCAACTACTAAGAAATCACTTATTTCGTTAAATGTAGCAATGCCTGAGTGTATTGTATAATACCAATTGGCTGAAAGATCATTCATGCTGATGGATGATCAATCTATGCCCTCCCCTTTTTTAAACCTGACTGCATAAGGCCTTGTGGGGGTCACTTGCTCTTTGGGAGCTAACAAATTTAAAACTGTTTGTGGTTATTCCACTGATTATTAAGGTTTGGGCCTATCAGCTTTATAAATACAACATAAAAAGAGGTTTTGGAAGAGATTAGGTACAGTTCCCTGTTTTTTAATATTTTAAAACTGCTTAGTTTTATCAAAAACCCCTAAAAAGGACTTGCTGAGATTGAGAAATGTTTTTCCATCATTTGTTTTCACTGTCATAACTCATGAAACTCTATGTGAATCAGTTTTTAAAAATATATTTTTAACTCTTAAGAAATGCTGCTATACCTTCTCAGTATTTCTCTTCCTTAGTTAATTTAGAACCACGGGACGCTGCTGTTTATAATGTCACATATTTGAACTCAGCCTTAAAGGGAGAGAATGAAAAGTTATGGTCAAAGAGACTCATTTCCTTTTTCTAGAACAAATACTATGTTATGTAACTAATTGCAATGGTTCTTAGATACTGCATTTCATTAAAAGCCACCTTGTATCCAGTCTTATACACAGTTATCCTGTGCATTTAAGCTTTGAGCTTCAAATATAATTTTTCCCCTTTGAGACTCTGAAGTTGCCCTCTGTTCTCTAAACACTTGTAGCCTGGAATTTTTTTTTTTAAAGTATTCTCCCAATCCAGTCTCTTTAGCTGAAGAAATCTGAAATCAGACAAGTGCAGATTTTCAGTCTGTTCTCTTACAATGAATGTTCCAGACCACACGAAAATCTGTTCCGTGCAGCTTTGTGCTGCAGTATTTCATCATGTAATGTCAAGTTAACACTGGTAATTTCATTTTGTGGGAGTGGGTACTCCTTGAAGCTGTATTTTCTTTCTGTTCATTGCCCTGGTACTAATGGAACCGTTGAGTGTTTATTAAATATCCAATAAAGTGCATTGGAGTGAATGTGAGCTTATGTTCCTTTCACAAGCTCATTATCTATAAGATTTCTGGTTTTTATAGTTTGGCTTCCACTTTATCACACACACACACGCACATGACACACATATGTATCTGATATATATTACAGTCTGACCTTCCTTAGCTTTCTCTATACCAGACAACTTCTTCTCATGATCAGTTAGATGTTTCTCTATGTGACAGTAAAGAGAAGAATAAAAATGTCTAAAGATTAGAAAAGCCATGAAAATATAAACTATGCCCAGTGCATATAATCTAACATTTCCTTAGTTGCTCCTTATTTGTGGAGCAAACCATGGCCTAAAGATAATGAAGAGCACAGAAGAGTGTTTGGAAAATTGCACACCAAACTTGCACTACAGTTAACCCTTGAATAGCCACAAGGGCTAGCGGTTCCAATCCCTATGCATTAGAAAATGCATGTATAACTGCTGATTTCTCCAAACCCAAGCTATTAATAGCCTACTGTCTACTGGAAGTCTTTCTGATAACATAAATACATATTCTATATGTTATATGTATTATATACTGTATTCTTACAATAAAGTAAGGTAGTGAAAAGAGACTGTTAAGAGAATCATAAAGAAGAGAAAATACATTTGCATGTACTATATTTGTTGGAAAAATAATCCACTTGTAAATGGACTTGTGCAGCTCAAACCTGTGTTGTTCAGGGGTCAACTATATGTTGGTTCTATCTAAGGAATAGAAGTGAAGACCGAGGATAGGAAAATTCTTTATTTCTTTTATTTCCAATGTTCACAAGCTAGTTTGGGAATGTAAAAAAGTATTATGATGTTATGGAGTAAGATTTCCAGAAGTGTGAATTCTAAGAATTATGTATATCAGCAATGTACTAACCACATCTACATATTAGATCAGTGTCAGAATGCATGCAGAATCAATTGTTGGAATAAAAGAAAATTTTATAAATAAGAATTATCATAAATATATAACATTTATTGAAAGGAATATATGAACTATATGAAAATTATGTGCTACAAACTTGTAGGTACTGTACATTTATCGCATTTAATCCTCAAAGCAATTTTATGAAATAGATATAATTATATCCTCTTTCACAAATGAAGAGATGGTTACTGAGAGAAGTTTGTAAGTTTGAATACCTGACAAATACTAGCTTAGACTTTGAACTCCTTGGGTGTTAGACTCCAGAACACACACTCCAAGTATTACTCTAGTCTGTGGTCATGCTTGGTTGACTAGAAATCTCTTCCTTGTCTTCAGTCCTAGTGGTTAAAAATTTTTGTAAGATGATTTCATTTTCATGCCTTGATTTTTTTTTTAAGATTTTATTTATTGATTTGACAGAGAGATCACAAGTAGGCAGAGAGGCAGGCAGAGAGAGAGGAGGAAGCAGGCTCCCTGCTGAGCAGAGTGCCCGATGCGGGCCTCGATCCCAGGACCCTGAGATCATGACCTGAGCTGAAAGCAGAGGCCTTAAGGCACTGAGCCACCCAGGCACCCTATGCCTTGATTTTTTTGAGTGTAATTCAGTTTTGCCTCCACTGAAGATTTTTGAGTGTGTAAAGTTCATGTCTAGGTATCTGTTCTTATTCTAGAAGACCACACATAGAGGAAATTCGGTTGGATTTGTAATTATACCAACAGCTATCTTGGAAATTGGTTATTAAAATAAATCCCTAATATTTTCTCCATATAAAGTGTAGAGTTCATGGAGAGCATTAATATTTGAGAATAATCCTCTATTTAGATAGACTTTGGCCAATGTGTTTTTCTTTCAGTGTTGTGTGCCGTCCAATCCTAAAACGATCTCAAATGACCATTAACAACTTACATTTGGTAATCTGCTACAGTGTGGACAGTGGAATACATTTATTCGTGGGAAGGACTTGGGAAAATAAGTCAACTCTATGCAACTCAGTAAACATTACTTTTTAATTTAATATAAGAGACTTCCTGGAATGCGGAAATCCCTACAAAAACACTCATACACGAAATGGTTAACAGAGGCTTGCGACCATGTCCTTCTGTTGTAGTACTTCCCATTTGGGGAAAAACTATCAATTGCAACAATCACTGCGAGTGGCCATTATCATAGCATGTCTTCAGTGATAGGTTTTATCCAGCTGTGTGGAAACAGGACAGGAATAATCAAAGGCTCATATTAAAGGGAAACATCTTAAGCATCACATGGGTACTTAATTAATTAATGCAACAGTGTTGAGTAATGATTCAATGGATGTCTGAATCAAGAATGTGTATTGTTAATAATTAAAGTGGCCATATTCTCCATCCTGACCATTCATGATTTAAAAGTCAGTTTATGGCTCTCCAGAGCAGTTGCTGAGGCAATGAATCTAGTCTGGGTCTTTTTGTTTTCACTAGGCATTTGCTTTTTAAATATCATAGCATTTGCAGCAGGGAGTGCTTCCTGATGTAATATATGGAGAAAGTAATAGATGATTGCAGGATTAATGGCTAGAAATAATTAAAATGACACTACTAAACTCTGTCCTTTCACAGAGAGAACTCCAATTAAGCCACATCTCCTTTCCATTATCACCCTACTGCCAATTAAAATCTGATGTATTTTGTCACTTTTATATAGACGAGGCTTTTAGTCTTTCATACACTCAAGAATTTACATTCTGGCAGGATTATGAAGGGCTCTGTCATTTAAATTTTATATGCCTATAAAAGACTCCACTCAGAACTTCCTTTTCTCACTTCCCAAACTTCTCTGGTTGTCACCAATATAAAAAAAAATGTCTTTTATTGTCACAACAATGTGATGCTTATAAATGTTTAACATTTACATTTCCTCAGAATATAATCATGTAAGAAAGATAAATCCAGAGCAGTTAAACAGAAAGTACATAGTACACTAATAAGAACTCTAATTTATATATCCTTTTTAGTCATCATAGTTTTGTGTGAATCGAGTGTGAGGCCAAGCTGCCTTTAGTCTATAGTTTCAACACAGTGGTAACTGAGAAGGACAGATATTTATTATCGGTGCTGGTATGTTTGTTTAATATCTATCTACAGTAATGGTACAGTAGTTTTTAGGGGGACTATGGATAATAGAAAAAATATGAAGGGAGAGAGCTTGTTCAGAGTTTTACCTAGGTTTGACCTGCCTAATTGCAGATGGTTGGTGATAGAGAGGCCCTGTGCCATGTTGGAAAGACCTGTGCTCTGCAACTGACCAGTCCTACATTTCAGTCTCCCACTCTGTTTCTTACAAAATTAGAGGAATTTGTCAGGTTATATATTCTCTCTAAGCATTGGTTTCCTCATTTTTGGTATGAAGGTGATAATATGCAGTCAGAGGCTTTTGTGAAAAGAATAGACAATGCTTAGAATGCATCAAGCCCAGCAAGGAACAAATATCAGATATTTAATTGTTGTGGGGTTATGGTCGGCATTCTGTAGTTCTGTTAGCTGAGTGATTTCCAGTCCCAGATGTCCCTTGTTGTTTCTTGCCCTGATTCCTAGAATAAGTAGTATATGGGCTCTTAGAGATACATTGCTACTGATATTTATATCAAGATTTTAAGCTAATCACCAGGAAATCAATTAGAAGAATACTACACTTGATCTTAGCCAAAAGGCTAAGAAGCAATCCATTGCTTGGAAGAATAAAGCATTATTCTCCTTGTCCATTGATCTCTTTCTCTCCCCAATTTGATGATATGAATAATAAAAAACTCACTATGGAAGACAAAAGAGAATACACTGAATCTTTTCTTCATTCAACTTTAAAGAGAATTGCAGCAGAAGTGAAATCTGTGAATATATTGCCTTAAATATTTGAAAATGAATTATGCAATCCTTGTGTTAATACAGACACAAATGTTTGAAACTGCTCATAGATTGGTGGTCCCCTTTGTGGTTATCTGTTTTACTCTTGTTTTGCAAATGAAACCTTTTGTACTTGAAAGTTGATTGCAGAATATTCTCACATATTTGGCATACCAGAAAATGTTGGATATTAGTAAGCTCTTTGGTAAATACTGTAAATGATCCTGTTGCTACAGAAT
Source organism: Spilogale gracilis (assembly GCA_004023965.1). Classification (NCBI taxonomy): domain Eukaryota; kingdom Metazoa; phylum Chordata; class Mammalia; order Carnivora; family Mephitidae; genus Spilogale; species Spilogale gracilis. The sequence goes on along the minus strand of PITA01019041.1, from coordinate 6,226 downwards.
AGTCATTCATTTATTCCAGTTAGCACACTACTGAGTCTCTTATTTAAAGAGAAGCTCTCTGTTAAACCCACACTTTTTTTTCTAGTCATGCTCCTTAATCTCTATGGCTCCTTATAGAAAAATTTTTTGGAAAAGTTGGTCAACACTCAGTGACTCCATGTCCTCTCTTGTTCTTTCCTAAATTCTGTGTAATCATGTTTTGACGCTTTGTTTCTTTCAAAATATCTTTTATAGTATTAGTGGTGACCTCCATGTTGCCAAATTAAGTGATTAGTTCTTAGTACTACCCTACTTGACCTGTCAGCTTCATTTGACACAATGATTGCTCTCTCCTACTTAGAAGAACACGTTCTTCATTAGCTTTCAGGGTATCAGTCTCTGTTTATATTTATTTCACCCCTCCTGTCTTTTCAGTTTCTTTAGCTAGTTTCTCTCCATGTTCCCAAATGAGGGCTTGGTCCAGGGCTTCATCTGTTCTCTATTTCTTCTCCTGCCCTAGGTATCTTATCTAGGATGTCAGTGACTCACCAATGAGTACCTACATCCTAAATCCCCCCCCTTTCCCTGAACTGCAGATTTGTTTATACACCTGCTTAATTGATGTCATCACTAGAAGGACTATTGAGTACACTAGTTTACCTTCTGTGCCTTTCCCATGCGTCCTCCTTTTTTGTAACATTCCCCATTAGAGTAACAGGCATCCCATTCATCTAGTTACTTAGATTTAAAAAAACTTGAGAGATGTCCTTGATTTTCATCCTTCACATCCCATTTCTTGTAGATTCCCTTCAAAATATATCTAAAATCTGACAGTCCTTGCTCCTTGGAGGCAAGTCTAAACCACCCAGAACCGTCACCTGTGTATCACAACAAACTAGCAGATCTCCTTGCTTCTCTAGCTTCCCCTGTTCTCTAGTCTTAGCATACAAGTTAGGGTGGGTGTCCTGCATGTACTTTCTTCAAAGCTTCCTTTGGTTCTGCATCTCTTGTGGGAAAATACCTGAAGGCCTCACAATGCTTCCAAGACTAGAATGATCTCTCCTCCCAGCATTTTCTCACTGAGCTCATCTCTCCTCCTTTTCTGACTCTGCTCCAGCCTCATGAGCTTTCCTGTTGTTGCTTAAAGAGGGCAAGTCACCAAGCACTTCGCCATCTGAGGGCCATACCATATGCTCTCTCCATCACGTGCAGCTCCGTTTCCTCAGAATTCACGTTGCTCATGCTCTCATTTCTTTTGAATTCAAATATCATCTTCTCTTTGAACCTTTCCTGACAACCCATCAGAAAACCTGATACCTCAGCTTGAAACATCCTGTTCTCCTCTCCTTACTCTAACTTCTTTTTTCTCTAAAGCACTTACTACTGTATAATATAGTATGTATTATGTATATTACCATTAATATATGTTAATTATTTCTAAATTTTCTACCTGCTCCATTATGATATAAGTTCTTGGAGAGCTTGGACTTTATCTGTATTACTGAATCTCAGGGCCTAGAACAGAACCTTCAAGTAGTAGGTACACAACAGGCATTTCTTGAGAGAATGAATAAAATGTAGATTACTGTTTTCATGTGTAAGAAAGGACCTAATTTAAACTTAGGGGACCGGGAGAGATTTTTCTCAAAAGAAGTGACTTTTGCCCAGACATAAAAGGTGTGTAGGAGTTAACCAGATGATGAAGAGGAAAAAGAGTGCTCCAGATGGAGGAAATAAGTGTGTTAGAAAGAATGGTTTGCTTGAGGAACTAAGGCAGTTAATTCTAACTGGAGAGTCATTTGTATTTGGGACAGGGAGTGGGAGTGGGAGTGGGAGAGTGACAGTGGATATGGTTGAAGACTTAAGTATAGAGCTACTCACCAGGAAGGCTTTATGCACCATACTAATATCCTGGAGGTTTTATTTGAGGGAAGTGGCCGCCCCTAGAGTTTTAAGGAGAGAAATGACACGCATTTTTAGAAAGATCACCCAGCTGCCTGTATAACATTGATATGGGAGAGAGAAATGAGGGAGGGAAGATGAGAGAGGAAGCTCGTCTAGAGATCTAGGTGAGAAATCATGGTTCCAGACATGGAAAGTGGTGGTGGGATTAAAGAGCTGTGGATGGGGTCTGAGATATTTATGAGCTTATAATGATTGGATGTGAGGACAAAGAAGGTGGAGGAGTCAGGAATGTTTTATAATATATAAATGTGTATTTATACTTAAACGGATAGGATGACAGAATTCCCAGTCTTTCTTCACATATCTGAATTTCCAATAAATTCCTGAGATAACTGTAAAATACAGTTTTGCAGTATCCTATGCACATTGTCCTTGTAAAAGAGTTATAAAATTATGGAGCAATATTTGCTTATAGAGAATGGATGAATTGTGATTTCTTTGGAATAAAACCCAGCCCAGTTTACTGAGCACTTAATTTTTACAAAGTTCTGTGCTGTTGGACTGTAAAAAAGTATAAGAAATAATAATTTTTCTTAATTTAAATGAAAAAATGGTTGTCTATTTGATCATTCTTACATATTTCAGTATTACAGAATATAAAGTGAACCTAGGAAGTCTAGTCAACTTCCTGGCTCAGCAGTGTGTCTGTAATTTGGAAAAAAAACACAACAATGTCTTTTATAATGGTGGGTACTGTTTCTTTAGGCCTATGTATCAAGCATTGTAAAGTATTTCACATACATGTTATTTCATTTAGTTTTTATTACCGTTGGATGAGAATAGATGCTATTATTATTTCTATTTTGGATGGGAGGAAAAAAACTGAGACTCTGAGAGGGTAAGTAACCTGCCTTATATCACAGAGTAAGCAAATTGTACAGCCAGGTTAGAATTTCCAGTGGCAGGGGTGCCTGGTGGCCTAGTGGTTGAGCCTCTGCCTTCAGCTCAGGTCATGGTCCCAGAGTCCCGGAATCGAGCCCCGCATCAGGCTCCCTGCTTGGTGGGAAGCCTGTTTCTCCCTCTTTCACTCCCGCTGCTTGTGTTCCCTCTCTGGCTGTGTTTCTCTGACAAATAAAGAAAATCTTAGAAAGAAAGGAAGGAAGAAAGAAAGAAAAGTGGTAGGAGAAGAAAGAAAAGGGGAAGGGGAAGGGAAAGGGAAAAGGAAGGGAAAGAGAAAAGGAAAGGGAAGGGAAGGGAAGGGAAGGGAAAAAGAGAAAGAAGGAGAGAGATAAAAAGAGAGAGGGAGAGAGAGAAAGACAGAGGGAGGGAGGCAGGGAGGGAGGGAAGGAGGAAGGAAGGAAGGAAGGAAGGAAGGAAGGAAGGAAGGAAGGAAGGAAGGAAGGAAGGAAGGAAAGAAAGAAAATGAAAGAAGAAATAGAAAAGAGAGAGGGAAAGAGAACGAGGGAGATAGAGGGGGAAGAAAGGAAAGGAAAGGGAAGGGGAGGGGACGGGAGAGGAGAGGAGAGGAGAGGAAAGGAGAAAAGAAAGAAAGAAAAGAAAGAAAGAATGAATTTCCAGTGGCCTGGGACTCCAGATCCTGTTCTCATTGAACTTGTGCCTGTCTTGATTTCCCAGCTTATTAAAAGAAGCCTGGAGAAAACATGGATTTATCAACAGCTCTTAAGAAAAGTCTAGAACTTTGCACTCTTCCAACAGTTCTTGTAATAAGTTTCCTCTTAATGTTTTTAATTATAACTCATCTCACAGTAATACTCAGTAATATATTTTATTGAGTTTTGTGTCCACAGATCTATATGTTCCTTTCAAGTTCCTCAGTTGCTGCTGCATAGCTAAGCAATACTCCTTGCATTTCTTTAATCTGACAATTGTATAATGTGAAAATTAGCAATAGCATGGAGACCCTTAACTTGTAATGTTCCCTGGGTTAATTTTTTTAAGTTTCCACCACTTACATTTTCATTGCATTTAATATGCATCATAAAAGTGTCTCTGACAAATTCATTACATATGCTCTTTGATTGCAGTTAGCACCTTTGGAATTGCTGTTAGGCATAGTGGAAATAATTAGCAGTTTAGGTCTATGCTGATTTCAGAACAAATAACTGCAGTTGGCTAGTTTCTCAAATAACTTAATTACTGCTAATCAGTGTAGTAATACAATCCTCTGTAGCAGTGTAGTTGGAGGGTAACAACTGTCCACTCAGCACATATTTCTCTTCCTTTGACAAAGAATAATGTCTTTTACAGCTCAAAGCAGATAAAGATAAGCTTTTGATGTGTCTGTGTTTTTTAAAAAGAAGTATTTAGTAATTTTACAGAAAATACCAAAAGAAATTGCCAAAATCTTTCTGTGACCATTCAGAGTTGCTGGATAATAACGGGGCACTTAAGTGACAAATAGCCTATGTAATACAATTAACTTGAGGTCTTTCTATTCCTTCCTTCCTTCCTTCCTTCCTTCCTTCCTTCCTTCCTTCCTTAAAAATATTTCCTTTGAAAAGTGAAGTGGTTAATAAACTTAAGCAAAGGGAAACTGGAAGCATCTTTCCCAAACAGTGTAATTAACAAGAAAAAGAAAAAAAGCAACAACTTGCCAATCTGTTGTGTTTGGAGTGAGAGAAGGTGACCTGTGCAGCAATGCTTAGTTACTGGTGAAGTGTGGACGTTCTCAATAATGAAGTCATGGGAAGGATATGGAGATGAGCACTGAGCAGGGCTTTGTGAGTTCATGTCTCCCATCTCTCTATCTGCAGATGGGTTCATGTTTTGGCACACTGATGTATAAACAAATCTTTCTGTTTACCTGATAGAAATGATGACTGCTAATAGTAATGTAGGCAAGATGCACAAATATATTCTTTGCATATTATTTTATCTTAGGATTTTTAAAATTTTATTTGACAGAGAGAGGGGGAGAGCACAAGCAGGGGGAGTGGCAGGGAGAAGCAGACTCCCCACTGAGCAACAAGCCTGATGTGGGACTCTTTCCCAGGACCCTGGGATCATGACCTGAGCCTAAGGCAGACACCCAGCTGACTGAGCCGCCTAGGCGTGCTTTTGTGTATTATTTTTATATTTCCTGAAAACTTCATCAGAAGTTTGATATCTTTTAGTAGCCTTAGGAGTAAATACTAGGTATGCCTAAAAAAAAATGAGTTAATATCGTTACTCTATTGGAAAACATCTCTATGATGGACTATCTTTAGACCTTTAAACTTGCCTGGATATTTGGCTGTACACAGAAATCTGGCCTGAAAAGCATTTTTTAAATGTTTATTTTTACCCTTTACTGTTTTTTTTTACAACTTTATTGAGATATAATTGATGTTCAGTGAACTGCATGTTTTAAAGTTCTGTAATTTGATAGTTTGAAATATGTATATATGACACCATTGTGACAGTCAAGATATGAATGCACCTATAACCTCAAAATTTTCCTTGCGTTCATTTGTAATCTGTTGTTTTGTTTAATGCCTGTGTTTAGGCAACCACGTATTTCCTTTATGTAACTATAAATTAGTTTTCACTTTCTAGAATTTTAGATACATGGACTCATACAGGGTATACTCCTTTTGTTTGGTCCTTTTTACTAAGTGTAATTTTTTGATATATATATATATTCTTTATTACTAGTTCACTTTTGTTGATGAATAGTGTTTCATTGTACACTTATGTACTGCCATATGTTTATCACTTCTGCTGATGATCCCTTGATTTGTTGCCAGTTTTTGGCCATTCCATAGTAAAGCTGGTGTAAATATTCACATGACTGTGAGAACCTCTGCTTTTGTGTCTCTTCACCAAATACTGAGATGTGGAATGGCTTGGCAACTATTTACCTTTTTAAGGAACTTAAAAAGACTTCCCAAAGTAGTTGCTTTATCAGTTAGGGCAGCTATTATGAAGTGCTATAGACACTGTCCACTTATAAACAGACGTTTGTGTGTCTGTTCTGAAGGCAGAGGGCTAAGATCTGGGTGCCTGTATGGTTGGGTTCTGGTGACTAATCTCCTTTGTCTTGCAGAATGCTTATTTCTCCTTTTATCCTTATGTGGTAGGTCAAGTAGAGAGAGCTGTCCTGGGTCCCTTTAATTTTTTTATTTTTTTATTTTATTTTTTTTAATTGTTACTAAAAATTTTTTTCCAGTGTTCCAAGATTCATTCCCCATTCCCCACACCCAGTGCTCCACGCTTTAGGTGTCCCCAGTACCCATCACCAGGCTCTCCCATCCCTCCACCCCCCTCCCTCCAAGTCCCTCAGTTTGTTTCTGTGTCCAAAGTCTCTCTTGTTTCATTTCCCTCCCTAGATTACCCTAGTTCC